>JAXDDW010000012.1:580000-587500 GCA_034670385.1 Hoplostethus mediterraneus | reverse complement strand
CTGGGGACACAGGGGTTTCTGTGTGAGTTTATAATGGTTCCTCCACAGCATGTACAGGGGTGCCTTGTGCCTACGTGCAATGTTTCAATAAAGGGTGGAGCAAGAAAGACACACACACACACACGCGCACACACACACACACACACACACACACACATAAATGCAGAGGGGATATGCTTCGTATTGGGGCAGACTTTATTATTCTCTGTGGCTGTTTTGTCCCTGATCTGCAGTGTGTTTGTGTGTGTGTGTGTGTGTGTGTGTGTGTGTGTGTGTGTGTGTGTGTGCATGTGTGAGGCTCCATTGCTTTACCACTAGGCTGCACTGTCAGTCTGCCTGTCTAATAGCCTGCACGCCTACGAGGGCAGCAGCACTATTATCTTCACCCCGACTCCCCGAATCTTTCAAGAGCCTGTCGTGAAAACACTCAGACAACATCTTTACACACAAACACCCAAAAAATAAAAAATCCCTTTCTCACATGTATCCATTAGACATGTATTGATTCCTGTTCATCGTATCAGGCTTAACCCATATCAAACCATGAGCACAGGGACTCGTGAAAGAAAGGGATGTGTCACAAGGAAGCAGGATGACTGAAGGAGTTCAAGAAAGGAATATCGCTCAAATTCAACATATATTGTTCCCTGTATCGACATGACATGTAGGAATTTTCTAGAAATGCGACGAACAAGACTCAAATGCATCAATTGGAGACTTTGTGGACGCAGAATTTGTGTTTGAGTCTTTTTGTACCCAAACATGATCTATGTTATGGTCGCGCTATCAGCTCTGAACCAGAAAGTGGATGTGAGAAATGGAGAAAATCACACTGGATGCTAATTGATTCTCTATGTAGACTTACATCAATAGGACGTTGATGTCAGTTCAGGGAGCAGTACAGGTGGAGGTGGTAAGAAAAACTGCTTTTAACTGAAAAGTCCAAGAGAAAAATAATAGTACTGAAGGGTAAAAGAAGTATAGGAATAGGAATAATACTACTGAAGTCTTTTTGTCTTGATGATTGAATCGGTGTCAGAGAGAGAAAAATACTACTACTTCTACTCTACTGCCGCAGGCAGCAAAGTAGGGAGTCCCCTGTATGTGTGTGTGTGTGTGTGTGTGTGTGTGTGTGTGTGTGTGTGTGTGTGTGTGTATGTGTGTGTGTGGTACATAAGAAACACCTCGTGATGGGCATCTAAATAACTCCACCTGGGCTAACCTGGGGGGTCTGAGGGCTGTAGTTGGCATTAAAACCTTACGGTGTGTGTGTGTGTGTGTGTGTTGTGTGTGTGTGTGTGTGTGTGTGTGTGTGTGTGTGTGTGAGAGAGCAGATGGTGGGGGTCAGTGCGTGCCTAGTGTTGTGGGGCTTGTTGGTGTATGCTGGCTAAATATAGCCCAGCAGTGACAGAGCTGTTGGGAGCCGAGTCACTGACTCTGTCACCGCTCACTTTCATTCTTTGATCGTTTCAGCTTCGTTGTTCGTTTCAGATTTCTGGTAAATTCAATTAATTCAAACAACAACTAGAACTAACTAACCACAGAATACCACTAAGTTATAATTTCACCTGCCGACTATTATTTTAACCACCAATGTAAACCAAATCAAACGGATTTTCAGAAAAGCTCTTCTTCTCTCTTCTCTTCTTCTTCTTCTTCTTCTTCTTCTTCAGAGGAGGCAGTCTGTCCTAGAGTCATCCAATGTGGTGGGATAGGTTTCAAATCTCCCCCACTACTCACATGCAACTTGACATTTTGACCAGTAGCTCCTGAACCGTAAGGGATCCCCTCAGATCCCTTGGATGGATCCATTGTACTGTCATCATCTCATCCTTGACACCGTTTAGGATTTCATGCAAAACCTTTTTTTCACTGTTGCACGCACAAAGTTGAAGCAATCTCCATGAAATTGTGCACAAAGACAACGGACGTCGTATGTTATGGCGATTACAGAGTTTTGATATTCCTTACAATTTGAAACAAACGGATTTGACAGTGAAGACATGCAACAGGAAGTGAGGTGTAATTCCTAAACATTTGATGCTAGAGAACAAAAAATTCACATACACGTTTGGGTTGGGCCCAGAAGTGTGTCAGACCACGTTTGGTCCATAACGCCACATCAGGCCAACCTTGCAAAAGTACCTTTTTTCTAAAGTTGCCTCCACCGAATTTTACACACAGCAACTGCTTCCATCATCTTTGTATCACAGGATTTTGATACTATAACAATTTGGTCGTGATGCTCAAAATAAGTTGACGGCAAAGTCGTGTGGTTGCTCTTTATAACTTTACCGTAAGGCCAAATATGTCAGGCACCATTTCACCTGCGGTTGTAGAACTTTTTCAAAATGATGAATCAAGCTTATATTCTCATATATAATATCATCAGAATCATTTGTCCCAATGGGCTTGTTTGTAGCTATATATTATGTTTTTTTCCCAATATAATACCCTCTCTTAATTTAACTTACATCAGTCTGACACTACTTACTATGATGTGTACTATGAATTTAGGCATCCACTAGAGAACAGTGGGGCAAAATAAGGGCTTCCAAGGGGCCCAGAGCAAATTAAAAAGAAAAGGTTGGAAGCCAATTAAATACAAAGGCTGAATTTATTGCAATGAACCAACATGGCGATAGGCTTCATGCAGAATAAGTAAACATGTTTCAACCACAGCGCTCTTCCTCAGGCAGCATCCAGCCCATCACTGTTTGCTCATTGCTCGTCTTTGTTTTTGCACCTATTAAGCAAGTCATAAAATGCACTGAAGTGGCTTTCATCCATTTCTTCCCTTTATTCTTTTTACTATGAATTTAGGTCATAAATACCTAAAAATGTGGTAAACTCTACCACATCCCTGGGTGAAGCTGCATACAGACAAACAACATGTATACATGATTCAATCAAGGCTTACTGAGACTTACTGACACTCCACTTTCTACTTTTCACTCTACTGTCCACTATGATGTCCAGACAGATTCCCTTTTCAACACTCGTTACTTCTTCCCCCTCTCCATCAACGAGAGAGAGAGAGAGACGTTGAGAGTCCTAAGATGCTTAGATCTCCTGCAAAGACATCTCTTCCTTCCTCACATCTCCCCTTCTCATCTGTTTCGCTTGTCATCCCCCGGTTCTCCGCGCCGCCCTCCAACATGGAGGTCAGTGAACTCTCTTATCAAGGTGCTGCAGCTTACACGGTTCAGGGTCAGAGTGGTACACTTAACAGGAAGAATCACAGAGATGTATTTTGTGACCGGGGTTGAGTCATAGCAGACTGCATGAATTGGAAGACAGCAGTTCAATTACAACAAATCAGCGAGTGTGATCGCTTAATAGTTGATAGTTGACAGTGGCTGTTGAAGTTCACGTTCACAACTTTATTACCCCAAATAGGAGATTTTGTTCGCAGCACGGCTTGGAAACCCAATGCACCATCTATCCATTGTCTTGCTGCTTATCCAGGTCAAGGTTGCAGGGGAAACAGGTCCAGGAGCAGCCCAGATGTCCTTTGACCCAGCGTCCTGGGAGATGCCCAGATGTTCCCAGGCATGCTGGGAGATGTCCTCTCTCCAGCATGTCCTGGTCTGCCCTGGGGTCTCCTCCCAGTCGATCTCCAAAGGGAGGTGCTTGGGGCGCATTCCTTGCCAGGTCCCCAAACCTCCTCAAGTGGCTCCTTTAATTGGCTCCTCTCGATGTGAAGGAGCCACAGATCGAACCCTGCGGAGAAACATCATTTTTGCTGCAGTGTCATTTTTCAGTCACTACCCAAAGCTTTGGAATGAAGATCGAGAGCTTTGCTTTACAGCTCAGCTCTCTCTTCACGGTCCGATACAACACCTGCATTACTGCATCCGCTGCACATAACTGGCCGTCTATCTCACATTCCCTTTTACCTTCACTCGTGAATAAGACCCCAAGATAGTCGGAGCTGTGGTACTTGAGTCCAGTCTTTTCTATTGTGGCTCTCATCCACTCCTGGCACCTTGTCAGTGTGCAGCTTTCTACCTCCCTCAGTGATCTCTGCCAAGAAGATGGGCTCTCCAGAATCTTGCAGCACTGCTTCCTCAAATTAGGACATGTCTGTCAGGTTTCAAAATGTTTCTTCCACTTTCAGACAACACCCCCAGTCGAGGTCAGCGTTTCCCTGTCCCTGCTGAGAATGGCCTGAGCAATGTCTCGCCTTCCTCTCCTGAGTTGCTGAACGTCAGAACCTCTTTAACCTCTTTGAAAGTCTGCTGCTCCTTGGTTGAACCTTGCCCGATACAGGGATACCAGGGCACATACCTGACTCCTGTAGCTCGGCCAGGCACAACCAGAGAAGCAATGTGAGGCCGTAGGGGTGTAGCGCAATGCTTGTCAGGTACAATACATACTCACAATATACAATATATATATGGAAACATATCGTGAATAATGGAAAGAGCAGTAAATTGATCAGGTGGTTAATCACAATGATAATAATACCATTGAAGTTATAGCCTGTGAAGCGTCTTCTTAACTTGGCTTTCTGTTTGGAGGCAAAGTAACCCATGATACACTGACAGTAACATAGGCTGAGTTATTCAGTGGCATACCATAATGATTACAGATTTGAGATGGTGAACAGAAATGTGTAATGAATTACCCATGAACTCCCCAACCCGGCTGACACCTTTGATATTCACTACACAATAATAATCTGCCAGCGCTTCCATCTTTTTAGCATGGGTGATCCCAGAGGAACTCAAACCCTGAACCATGGAAGTGTTGGCGCCAACACAGGACCATATATACGCCAAAACGAACTCCCTCCAGACTAAGAAAGAAGGCTCTGGAGGGACTGAGCTGTCTGGGCCAGCAAAGTGCTTTTCTGCCTGTTCAAAACGCCTTTGACTCGCCTTCATGAATGTTAATGCTGATCATGATATTCTCTGTTAGGATCTCAATTGTCTCTTCAAAGATAATTCCTTGGAGCAAAGCATTTTATGGGCTACTACCTCGACCTGACCTTGTAACCCCATGTCAGCTCTAAAAGCATCTAGGCTCTTTGGTTTTAATGAGCCACCATTTCAGCTCACACTCTTGCCGTCTTTCTGCCGGCAATTTGTGATACTTACTTTGAAACATGCTTCTGGCCGAACAGCCCTAACCAAACAGAATCTCAGCTGTCAAAACTGCCTGTGTAGCCAACACTGAAACACAGCTAAGATACATTAACACAAAGTGCTGTAATATGTGGCGAAGGCAGTTCCCGCAGACAGCACCGACTTCTGACAGCCTCAGTAGCGCCTTGAGCCTTAACGAGCTCTGATTCTTCAGTCTAACTTACCTGCATGTGTCGCTGATTGCTGCCTCACTTATTTCTTTTCTTGAGTGCATCTGCAACTGTGCACAAGTCCCTGTGAGTGCCGTGAGTCTCTCCTGATGTATGCCTTGCACTGAATTTGTATCATGTGTGCGGTACATGAACACGGCAAAAGCTATCCACCTTAACAAGTATCTACTATTGTGTCATTTTTTTGTAATAAATTTGCCAATGGCATGAGATAATGTTACTTGTTCCCAATGCATATCAAGGTGTTTCAAGACCTTTCTTAGATCATTTTCCTGATGAGTGATCTGCCTTATTCCTTGAACAAGTGAAAGGAAGCGATGTCGCCCCATTGGCAGTTTTTCACTTGTTTTAAGAGAATAGTGCATTTGTGCATTTGTAGATATGTTTCTGTATCCGTGTCAATAATTAAAAATCCTGCACATTTCTTATACTAAGTGCATTCAATTATTCTGATTCAATGTTATTTCAACTTTTTTTTTTTTCTACATTTTTCATTTGTCATGCAGACTACATCGTAACTTCAACCCAATACTTATACCACGTTTTTCATTGATGATGTTGATGTTGACCGCAGTAAAACAAATATTTCTCTGATCCATTTGAACAATATAGTCTTACGATTATTAGTTTAGGTTCACTGGCGAAAAATTATTTATAAGCCTTTTTTTCATTGCAGAGATCTAACATCCTTTGATGTTTGAAAAAACCATGGCCTGTTCTGCTTTGGTATAAATTGTTATTATTGTGGACATTTTCTCACGTCATGGACCCAATACCCAATACTAGGGTTGGTATTGATGCATCCCTTGTTGATACGACATTATTGGGTGTCAGAAAGTTAAAACAAAAGTGAAGATGATCCACAAATGGTCAGATCATTGAAGTAAAAGAAAAGAATATGTTGTGTCCAGTTGACAGCTGATTGGCCAGTCTGAGTGTGTTAGTTAAACACAGAGAAGATCCAAGAGCAGCAGAGACCGTGAGAGGGTTTTAACCAAGCACAACGTCAATAACGAGGTCACACGCTGTGAACGTGTCTGTGTTTTCGAGTGTGTATATGTAGTTCTGCATGTGTGTGTGTGTGTGTGTGTGTGTGTGTGAGGCAGAGAGAGAGGGCATGAGGGCTCAGTGTTGTTGTTGTGCTAATACAGTTTAGTTCTAATTAGCAGGCTGCTCTAAGCCTCAAGCTTCCTCTCACAATGCAGAACAACATTTCCTAACAATCAATTTTCATGAAAACAAGAATGAGCCCAGAAATTACATGATGACCCAAAGTCTTTGTTGTTGTTGTTGTTGTTGTTCTTTTTGTTTTTCCTCTTTCATGTTAAATTTCTCCGTGAACATGACGTTTTGCTGCAAGACATCCCAAAAGAGGAATAGCTAAAAGTGATGAGTTGTCTTGTATCTTGTCTCCAAGAAAACGCTGGCGACTTGTCTTGACTTGTTTGGAAACCCCGAGAGTTGACGGACTGACAGAGACTACTCCAGAGACCCTGACAGACAGTGTGTGTGTGTGTGTGTGTGTGTGTGTGTGTGTGTGTGTGTGTGTTCTGTCATCTTCTATCTGTGCATGTTGCTGTGTTGAGGGTCCTGTGAGAGCCTGCGTGATGCGAGGCTTATTGTTTCTTAGAACAGGAACAAAGGGAATAGTTGAAGAGGAAGATGGATGAAGGATCACAGACTTAACTGGGCAGAACTTCACGCAGTCATGAAGTTTGTCTTGGTAACATGGTGCTGTTATAAATGAGGCCAAAATCCTTTCATCCTATCAGAATGATATTTTATTTTATGTTGAGTATGGACATGAATTCAAACACTTTTTGTATCATGACCTTTTATTTATTTTATTTTATTTATGTATTTTTATACATATGTATTAGTGCATACAAAGACAGACAATATGGACATACTAACAAATACTAAAGCAACAACAAATGATACCGACTTACTAGACAAAACAAAAAGGGGGCAAAAACAGAAAAAAAATAAATAATTACAAAAATAAATAATAAAAAATAGGACGGACAAGATCTGTTTGTTTTGTAAGATGGGTTTGGTAATATGTATTTCTATTCTATTGTTTTTGCAGTTGTGTACATTTATACATGTTATAACATTAGCTCACGGCAAGATTTCTTATTTATTTTGTTATTTACAAATTAGCTAATATTTCTTGCAAA
>JAXDDW010000012.1:300000-575000 GCA_034670385.1 Hoplostethus mediterraneus | reverse complement strand
AAAAGGTGATGCCCGAACCCACTGTCACAACATGACATATTTGCCAAGGTGCCTCAAGGACTACGGGGATTGCCGACTTCTCGAAAGTTGTTTTCCCACCTAGCACACTGTCGGTGAGGGCTGGCTGCTCTTTTGTCTGCTTGTTTGTGGGGTGAGTTGAGAGAGACGGGGGGAGTCGGAGAGAGAGAGAGAGAGAGAGAGAGAGAGTGTGTGCTAGAGAGACTATTGATTAACGTTTCTGATTCTCCCATTGGGAAGCAGGCACCAACCCCAGCTGAGGTAAAATCACATCAGCCATGGGTGCTAAATTGACGGCTCAACTCTATGGGAAATCCATACTTTATTTAGGTTTATTCCAGCGATTGGGATGCACAGCAGCACAGCACAGGAGCCTGAGAAGAATACCACAGAAAAAAGAAAGAAAGAAAGAAGGAAAGAATGAATCAATCAAAGAGTTATACTGCAGGTGTGTGAACTCTTTGTGACTCCAATGTTATACTCAATATTATTCCACAGGCAATCCAAACAAGTTTAATACATATAAGACTTTTATTGTAGTTTACCGCACAGTGCCACTTGAGTGTGGTCACCAGTGTGGTCATCAGCGTGGTCATCAGCGTGGTCACCAGCGTGGTCACCAGCGTGGTCACCAGCGCGTCTCAGATCACAGAGAGCCTCCTGAAAACAAAGGAGGGCGAGAAGGTGACGGATTACAAGGAGCAATAGAAGACAAGAGAAACTCTTCAGAAAGAACCAGCAACCATCACATCTGGTGTAACCTCTGAAGTGGATCAGTGGTGTTGCTTGGTAGGACAGTTGTTGAACTTCCCGAGACGACTCACTGAAAAAGTAACATATGTACACATATGTGTTTTTAGTTTTTCACATGTGAATAAAGCCAATCACATGTGAAAATGTCGAATTCACATGTGATTTTGTGACACAGACTTCATTTTCACATGTGTAAATATTTTTTTCACATAGGGACAATCACATGTGGAAATGTCAAAGTCACATTTGACATTTCCACATGTGATTGTCCCTATGTGAAAAAAATATGTGGAATATTATATGTGGAAATTTCATTTCACATGTGAGTAAAGCATATCACATGTGAAAGTGCAGGTTTCACATGTGAAATGGAAGATTTCACATGTGACTTTGTACTGTGACTTTGACTTTGTACTGGATGAACTGAGGTTAGATGGGTTCCCTCTTCACTACATCTCTGCCTGCATGTCACCCATTAGAAGACACAAGCTGGGGCGTCTCGGTGGCTCATTAGCTTAAGGCAGCTACCATGTAATCGCAATGTCTTAAGTTTGCATCCGGCCTGGGACATTTGTGACACATCTTCCCACTCTCTCTTTCCTGTCTTTCTCAACTGTCCAATAAATGCAAAACTGTCTGAAAAAATACACTTAAAAACACTGAGAAGCCGACTTCTTTGGAGACGCACGGTTTTCATCAGAAAGCAGAATTTGTCACTTCCTACTTTCTTATTACCCACGCTGACAATAAAACCCTCTGAATTCATTAAGCGTGGCTGAATCGGGAGGAAAACAACACGGCCACATAGACAAAGGGAAATTATTGAAGAAGCACTCGGCGGTGCTCTTGAACGGGACTTCGCGTTGTCCGTCGGCAGGAATGCTAACGAGGCCGAGGCGCTGCCGAACGTCCTCTGGCTCAGAGCTGGGGAAGTGTCCTCTCCCTGAATACTGGAGACGACCACAGGGGAAGTGAACTGTCTCATATTGTCCCAGATGGACTCATTATCCCAATAATGAATCTCACACACACACACACACACACTCTGCCTTTTCCCTCTCCGCTCTCTCTCTCGTGAGCAGATCAAACAAAAGACGGATAAGGAAAAAGAGCATAAAAGTTTCCTTGGCACTGATTAAAGATGGCGGGGATTTCTCAAACAGGTTGATTGCAGTTTGCTCCCTTTGAACAATCGCGACCTCGGTCAACTTCACAGACGCGAACCGGAGGCGACCGGTTAAAGACGGCGTCGGTTTTGAAACTCGGGAAAGTATCTCCCTGGCCGTCCAAACTGGGGATGAATCAAAGCGAGGATATTTTTGTGTCTTCATGTTGCATGGCGGTGCTGCGGTGGAGGAGGAGGCACCTTGGACAGTGTGTTCTGAGGATTCAAGAATCGAACGAATACACACACACACACACACAACACACTCCCATGCACACACACTATGGGAATGAACCACACATGGGCGGGGGGGGGGGTTGCAGAGCTTCAGCTGTACATTGCTGTTGTTGTGATTGTTGACAGCTTGGCCGCCACCGAACGTGCCATGTGTGTGTTATTGTGTCTGAATGTGTTTGTGTTTCTGTGTGTTATTGTGTCTGAATGTGTTTGTGTTTCTGTGTGTTATTGTGTCTGAATGCGTGTGTGTTTCTGTGTGTTATTGTATGTGAATGCGTGTGTGTTTCTGTGTGTTACTGTACGTGAATGCGTGTGTGTTTCTGTGTGTTATTGTATGTGAATGCGTGTGTGTTTCTGTGTGTTACTGTACGTGAATGCGTGTGTGTTTCTGTGTGTTATTGTATGTGAATGCGTGTGTGTTTCTGTGTGTTATTGTGTGTGAATGCGTGTGTGTTTCTGTGTGTTACTGTATGTGAATGCGTGTGTGTTTCTGTGTGTTATTGTACGTGAATGCGTGTGTGTTTCTGTGTGTTATTGTATGTGAATGCGTGTGTGTTTCTGTGTGTTATTGTATGTGAATGCGTGTGTGTTTCTGTGTGTTATTGTATGTGAATGCGTGTGTGTTTCTGTGTGTTATTGTGTGTGAATGTGTTTGTGTTTCTGTGTGTTATTGTGTCTGAATGCGTGTGTGTTTCTGTGTGTTATTGTATGTGAATGCGTGTGTGCTTCGGTGTGTTATTGTACGTGAATGCGTGTGTGTTTCTGTGTGTTACTGTATGTGAATGCGTGTGTGTTTCTGTGTGTTATTGTATGTGAATGCGTGTGTGTTTCTGTGTGTTATTGTATGTGAATGCGTGTGTGTTTCTGTGTGTTACTGTATGTGAATGCGTGTGTGTTTCTGTGTGTTATTGTATGTGAATGCGTGTGTGTTTCTGTGTGTTATTGTACGTGAATGCGTGTGTGTTTCTGTGTGTTATTGTATGTGAATGCGTGTGTGTTTCTGTGTGTTATTGTGTGTGAATGCGTGTGTGTTTCTGTGTGTTACTGTATGTGAATGCGTGTGTGTTTCTGTGTGTTATTGTGTGTGAATGCCTGTGTGTTTCTGTGTGTTATTGTATGTAAATGCGTGTGTGTTTCTGTGTGTTATTGTACGTGAATGCGTGTGTGTTTCTGTGTGTTATTGTACGTGAACGCGTGTGTGTTTCTGTGTGTTATTGTGTGGAGCAGAAAGGAAAGATGGCGACCGGCACAACAACGCCCCGGTCCCTCCGTTGGCCCCCGCAAACACCGGGGACTCTGGGCACAATTAAAACAAGCCAGCTGCAATTATTAGCTGCCTCTCCTCCTCCTTCTGCCCCCCTCCTCTTCCCCTGCTCCCTCCCTCCCCTCCCTCCCTCTCTCTCTCTCTCTCTCTCTCTCTCTCTTCCCATTTAAAACAAAGATAAAGCCTGGCCTCTGATGACTATAATCTTGGACCTCGCTACTTTCCCAAATGGAAACATTGCAGGAGGAAGAAAGGGAGGGAGGGCAGAGGACCGAGACTATTAGACATCCCGTTCGGAGGAAACCGAAATAGAAGTGTGAAGTGTGTTTGCGCGTACATGCATGTGTGCGTGTGGTGTGAGCATCATATTTAGTGTGTGTGTGTGTGTGTGTGTGTGTGTGTGTGGTCTGCATGCACTCAGAGGGTGGGTGTTCCTAATCTTAGCTGGCAGCATGCGACTCTGTCGATCTCACACTGTTTATGAGAGGTTTATCTCTAACTCCAGCTTAGGCATCACACTCTCTCTCTCTCTCTCTCTCTCTCTCTCTCTCTCTCTCACACACACACACACACACACACCTACACCTGGAGTTCCCACCACACCTCTGCGAAGACAGAAGCAGACAGTCGACGGTGTGTGGGGCACCGATGCATGGACGATGCCAGGCGAAGATGTCATGAAAGAAAAAGGCAGCAGAGGCAATTGGGGGGTGGGGGGGGGGGGGGTGATGGGGGTGAGGGGGAGTCAAACCCCCCATGAGGAGCCCCGACTCCCTGCTCTCCCCTGTCGACTCCTCCCCGCCTCCTTCCTTTCTCCCGCTTTCTCCCCCCCCCCCACACTTTGACATCCTGCCTTTCTGTCCTAACCTAACCCGGCTTAACCCCGTCTTCTTCTTCAACCTCCCTCTCTCCCTCTCGGTCAGCCCCTGGAGTCCTCCCTCCTTCCTCCGCTCCTCGACCCGTCCCTCACCCTCTTCGCCTTTTTTTTCTTTTCTTTTTTTTTTCCTTTTCATGCCTTCCTTCCCCTCACCCTGCAACGTATTCAGCATGGCTTATGCTACGCCGCCTCCCTGTCTTCCTTTTGCCAATGCAAGTATTCAGCGGATTAAAGGGAGAATATGTTGACTGCGCCATAAACCATTTCCACGGCTCTTGATCACAAAGTGGAGCCGACTTCTGACTACAGAGGCTGACAAAAAAACCCAAAAAACATGACAACCTCATTACTAATTTAGCCGGTATTGATTAAACATGCACACACACACACACACACACACACCCATACACACACTCCCCAAATAGACCCAGGTCTCTCCCTGGCAGAGGCATCAGGCCCAGTTCATTAGTTCAGCTTACGTAAGTATGCTAACAAGGCAGTGATTTTATTGGCCTCATTACACCGCCGGGGATCGGCCCGATAACGCAGGAGTTATGTAAGAGGAGAGGACCGCAGTTTAACATCTGCCCCTCTGTGGCACGGAGCCCACCAGCCACCAATCATCAGCACCAGGCTGCCTCAGCACCGAGAGGCAGAGACAGATCCGTGGCCAAATCCACATTTGGCAGGCCTGTATGTGAGTGGGTGGGTGCATGAGTGTGTGTGTGTGTGTGTGTGTGTGTGTGTGTGTGTGTGTATGTTTGTTTTTGTCTTCCTTGTTTGTGTACGCTTCTTTTTCCAAAGCTGAAATTTCATGGCTAGAGGACTATCTGAGGTGAGTCTGAGTGCGAAGCTGAATTATTTCTTTTTGTGTCTGATATAAGTGCCCTGGGACATGTCTGTGTGTGTTTATGTGTGTGTGTCTGTGTGTGTGTGTGTGTGTGTGTGTGTGTGTGTGTGTGTGTGTGTGAGTTACCCCACCGACTTTTCTCTTGAAAAATGTTGTCAGACGTTTGTTCCCATGCCGGCGTATCAATGAACACGAGGCAGCCCATATTCAATCAGCATAGTGAAAGCAGAGAGAGGGGGTCGATCCCACGGCTCAACCCGAGCCGGTCGGTACAAACCACGCCGCCGCTTTTTTGCACTGTGGCGGCGATTATCGCTAGATATTATCCCAGACCTTTTGAATAACTTGGGATAAAAGGAGCGATCGGTTTAAATAGGTGTAAATGACTTTCACTCCGGCATTAGGGCTAGCGGAGTTTCATCAGGAACTTACCCCGCAGCTGAGAAAGTAATTACCCGCTGTGATGAAGCCCTCGTGCGTTTGTCTCTCCGTGTGATTTGCAATAAAGCTTTCCACCCGTTCCCCACTTAAGCCCCGAGCTAAGCTGCGTTCATGTAGTCCTATTTGGGTTTTTTTTTTCCAGCACGCAAAGCACAGAGCTTTCTTCTTCAAGCCGTTCGTAAAGTCTATTTTTCTTAACTGTACCTGAAAATAATCAGATTTATCATTATTGGAAAAGCAGATGAGTTATTGTGTAAATTATTAGTAGTAATTGTATGTTTGGGAAAACGTACCTTTCATTCAATTGCCTGTATGACATCCTTCACCTTGTTATTGCTCGACTAGCTAGTCTGTAAATGACTTTAGTTTACAACACAATTATTTAATCACACAATTTATTCATCAGTATTTCCTGTCAGAGGGTTAGCATCGTTGGTAAGTAGTTACACAGCTACTTACCAACGATGCTAACCCTCTGCTAATGTTGCGTTCATGACCATACGTGTGAAACTGTCATTCTACCCTCGTCTGGAAGTTACTGACACTCACTTTTAATATACAAGAAGTATATATTACAGTTGTGCAGCTTCAAAAACCAGAGGAGGAAAGCGTTTGTTTTATGTGTAATCTTAAATTAGAGATCATGTGACTACAGCTGAGTGGGCGGGTCCAAGACAGTGAGGTCAGCCATGTATTAGCCTACTGTTGTTGAGACAAATGGCGAGTTTAGAAGTCATTGGGTGAGCCTGTAAGTGAAGGTAAATCCACCCTTGGTGCCACCCCATTTTTTTTTTACCTCTGATTGACACATTGAGAGCGCCTCAAATCTAAGACTGCATTAAGTGACCAAGGTCATCTGTCATCCTTTCTGACTGAAAGTGCTGCAGGGTATTTCTTGATCAGCTTCCACACACCCACCCACCTGGGAGTTATTGGTAACTTCAATAAACGCACCCTTAACCCGTCCTTCTAGCCTTGTAGCTTGCTAGTTAGCTAACTGTTGGCTAACATGACTTGATAATAAAGCAGCTAAATTAGCAGCATTACAGTCAATTCAGTTTCTATTTTATGTTATTTCCCTGCTAAAATCCTCATCGACACACTAGCAAATCGGTTTGGCAGGCTTTGAGCGCTGAAATAGTGACAAAAGTCGGCGTGTGCAAAATTGATGATTGCAAGTGTAAAAGTAAAAAAAAGTACAATTCACAAAACTCTCTTTTTAGTTACGTGAAAAGAGAGTTTTGTGAATACAAATCAGATTTTCTTGCTCAAATAGTTTTTTCGCTCTTGCAAATCATGACTACACTACTGAAAATAGTTTTGGCAGAGAAATACCTTCATACTATCCACACCAAATGAAAATTAAAAGAAATTTGCAACCAAAGAGTCAGAGCTTTTTTTTCCTCTATGGGAAAAATGTCAAAAGTAATTCATGACTGAGCCGCAGCGCTGCAGCGGGAGCGTGATGATTTGAAGCTGGATTGATTACCCTGTTAACCGTTCTCATTGATATGGATGGACTGACACAAGAAGAAAACATATTTCATCATCTTGGGATGCCAGAACTTCCTGCTGAGCCCTGCGGCGTGGATCTAATTCAACCAAACATCAGCGATGTGAGGCGAACAGTCGATAACCCTGATGAGATACTCTACTCTCACCGCCGCTTTCCTCTCACATCCAAGCCAGGTTTACACATAGGTGCTCTCCCAAAAATAGCACAAGGGCGAGTTACATCACGTCCTCCGTTCTGGTAAATGGGGTTGAAAACATACAAATAATACCTTTGCTTTTGTTCTCTGTAATGCAGTTGCAGCTAGACGCCCCAGGTCTAAGATTTGCTGACAGGTACAGTATGGCGGAGCTCCTGGGAACCGCCTGTGACTGGAAAATAACAATGACCTTTAAAACATCCCATCAGGCTCCCTGGGTGTTCTTGGCAAAACATCTGTTAGCTCAAAGCCACCCACTGCCACCGGCGCCGTGGCTCAGTGTCCCACTCTGCTCGGTTCTGCTCTAAAAACCTCAAAAACTTTTCACGAGTCTGCAAGATTTTGCATAATATGTAGTATGACGGGGTTCACACTGTGCTTCACTCTCTGTTTGACTTCCTCTTGAGAAAGGGATTCATCAAGCGTCTGCCTATTTCACAACATATATTTTTGTCTGGCGGTTTATGAGCCTGGTATTTTGGCATCGGGCAGCACATCATGTCAGCATCTCAACAGAGCGCCGTCAGTTTTGTTTACAGTGTAAAATCAGGATTATGGGACCGCGAGGCTTCCGGCCCACTGGCCTCGCTGTGACTCCGTCCACATCCAGGCCAGAACAAAACAGGCTTTGTCCCAGAAACGCTACTTGGAACGGCGCTGGCTGTCGGGCTTTCCCCTTGCCCGCTGGCCCGGCTGTGAGAAAAACATCAAAACAAACAATCAAGCAACAAGTTTTTCACTCCAAAATAAAAAAAGTGCTGTGTTGCAGGAAGCTCTGCAACTTACGTGTCACAGATACTTTGCCTGTGTTTGACTTGCCTGTGTATTAATATTAGAACAAACAAGCTTGATCAAAAAAGGTGGCGCCGAGCAGAACAATAGTAAGAGCGTGCTTTGAAGGGAAAAGTAAGACTGTCGAGACTCTCTTCTAACTCCTCTCCGCTCAGATTCCCCGTTCAGCCATCCCGACTAACTCTTTCTCTCTGGGAAACCGTCCTCGGATAACCTTCGCCAAGCATCCGGCGGAGGTCTTCAATAACAGGAGATCTACCACTCCGACATATTAAAGAGCTTTCGCCGAGGAAATTAAAGGCCAAGACAAAAAGTGCCTCTGACAATTTGTTAAAATGCATTGATGGCCGGCGTCAGAAGCAGTTTGGCAGCAGCCGGTGACAGCTGACTCGGTACGGACGCTGGTGTTGTGAATTAGCATCGGCGGGCAGTGATCCCTGACCAGAGCCACCCGATCATCACAGCCCTTCTGACACTTCTAAACAATTAAATCTGGATGTTTCCCTTTACATCCCTGAGTCATATTTCATTCTCTCATAGCATTACAAGTTTTCTATACTCTTACACGCTGAGTGGTCAACCACCAAAGCTCATTATCAGAGTCAAAACCAAACTATTCTTCTTGATTTTGAACATTATCCTTCATCTGCCAGTTAAAAAAAAAGACTGTTTTTCTGTGCTCTAGGACTTGTAATAATCAATAGAAGTTCAAAACAAGCCTGAATGCCAGCAGGGAATACACACTCCAGCAGGCAGATTTCAAAGATGAAAACATATCAAACAATATATATCTAAATTAACTTAATTTACTTCCTTCTGATTTACTTTGACACTCATTTTAATGCTGCTACCTTCTTACTTGGGAAACGGGACCCTCCTTTACTTTTTATTGTTGCTCAAATCTTCGTGCAGACTGAGAGCTGAATGTTCGTGATTCAGTGGGCTTGATGAAAAGACCAAAAGACCTTGTCAGATCAGGACAGCCTCTGGCAGAGTTTCCTGTCTTGCATCGCTAGACTGGTCGGAGTGTTCTCAGCCTCCCAGTCACGGAACTCTGATGACTTTAACTTCCTGCTGAAATCCTTCGACGGGACGTCCTCCTCCGCTGCACAACGGCAGAGTGCACATCTATATGTTACGTATGACTGGCTATAAGTTTGTGTGTTCTTTTTTTGCGTTGTAATATGTGTTTGTGCAGGCGTGTGTGTGTGTGTGTGTGTGTGTGTGTGTGGTGCTAGCGTGAGCAAGAGTGTATGTTTTCAGTGCTTCCGTGACTTGCCAGGGAGCCCCCTGCTGTGCTGCTGAGTGCCTCCCCTTCAGACGCATTAAAATAAGATGAGTGTGTGTCTGTGTGTGTGTGCGTGCGCGTGTGTGTGTGTGTGTGTGTGTGTGTGTGTGGGGAAGGAGAGACCGGAGGAGATAGTAAAAGAACAGTGAGAGTTAAAGCAGAGATTAAAGGATTGCCAGCGCACATACATCACGAGGCGGGCCGCTGTGTGCATAGCCAGACTGCACACATGCAAACATGCCTGAGTGTATGTGCTCGGGCGTGTGTGTGTGTGTGTGCGCGCGTGCGTGTGTGTGTGTGTGTGTGTGTGTGCGTGCGTGTTGCAATCCCTGTGGGCCATTAAACTAAGATGAGTGCCATGTTGGATAGCGGGGAGGGAGAGATAGTGGAGGAGGAGGAGGAGGCGATGTGTACATGGTGGGTAATTGGCTCTTAAGTGCAGCACGCGTCTTTACCCAAGAGCCTCTCCTCCTCCTCCCCGCTCCTCTCATGGCTGCTGTTTGTAGGACTGCAAACTCCGTCCACTTATCTTCCCAGCCAGCAATCTACTACAGCCTTAAAAACACACACACACTTTATCACTGACTTACATGTTTTTCTTCTGTCTCTCTCTCTCTCTCTCTCTTTCCCTTGCTAGCCTACTGTCTCTCGCTCATTCTCTCTCACACACACGTAAACATTCAGCAGGGGAAGCGGAGCAGCGCTGAACATTGAGTACTAAACAACATTTTGATATCACTGTGTTGATTTTCCCTCTTTATATTGTTGGTTCTTACCCCTCTTGTCGAGGGCTTGGAGGAAGTGAGGTTTTCCTGATGTTATAGCAGCAGAACAGCATCATCTAAATGGTTGCATCTGTTTTTATTCAGCATGGGAACCATTTAGGATACTAGTGTTCTGTTTTTGGACCATATTTAATCTAGATTTTTACCTGAATCTTTTCGGTTTTACCCATTATTTTGCTCACAAATGTGTTTTTCCATTAGATACAGCTAAAAAAAACTTTATAATGATATATAAATACTCATTTTTGGCCAAAATGAAATGATATTAAATAAAAAATAAATAATATTAAAATAATATTTTAGCTTGCCAGTGTTCCCCACCCAATTCAAGGACTGCCAAGGCCTCGTTTGACGAAATTCAAGGACTGAAAATGGTCACATGGTCAGAAACACCACAGAGGCCTCATTTCCTCATTTCAAGAACTCCTGGTGAAATCATTTATTTTCAAACTGCTGCTCTATCGAAGCAAATCTCCATCACAAGGTTTTCCTCAGGATGTCAGGTGTTGATCCCTGGAGGTCTGGGGAGCTGAGGTGCTATATTTTCATAAAATATCAAGTATCTTCAAGGCCATCTGTTCATTTTCAAAAATGTTTCAGGCCTTATTTTATTTTTCTCAATTCCAGGCAGCCTGTGGGAACCCTGGCAGCCATTAATTTTCAATTTTTCCAGCTAATGAACCCCCCGTCATCTCCTGTTTCTCCTCTCCTCGCTCCGTTTCTCAAATATTCTTTCGTCTACCTACTTTAGATGTTGCTTCACCAAAGAGGAGCGCCCCTGTGGTCTTACTAACAACTCCTTCAGGCTTCAACACGCGTCTCGTTTGCTTCAGGTTTTTCGCAAACGCAAAAATAATACTGCAAAATGAACAATTCTACTCGAGCGTTTCAAGGGGGCTGGAGAGTTTTACCATGTAAGATCACTCCCATCCTTCATCCTTCAACTGACCCAGATCAGGCCTGTCCTGGTGCATTATGGGATTGAATCTGGTCCATGACCTTTGTCACATGTCATCTCCTCTCTTGTCTCCCATCTCTCCTGTCTCTCCCTGCTCTGTAACGTCTAATGCAAGCAGAAATTAAATTAAATAAAAACTTGTGTGTCCAATACGGGCTTATACACCCCATCAGGTTCACACACACACACACACACGCGCACACGCACACACACCTGAAACAGTATAAACCTGTTAATTTACACAGCAGCAATGCTCTGTCTGATTCCCACATCTCTAGCGTGAGTACAGCGTGTTGCCTTGGACCTCTGAATTATGTATCATTATTTGTTTTTTTCTCCACCAGACATTTGAGGGGATGAAGTCTCGAAATCCTGAGAATATCATCCGGTTAGCATCGTTAGCATCCGTCACGGACACGGCGAGCCGCGAGCTCGCACAACCAATCAGAACCAATTAAAATGTCACCTCATCCCTTTAAGACGTGTACGCTACATGCTTGCAGGACCACGCTTCAAAGCAGGCAGAGATGAGGTAGGATAACAGGAGTGTGTGTGTGTGTGTGTGTGTGTCTGTGTGTGTTTCAGGGTCATCAAACCTTTGCGCTACAACGTCACGACACATCAGAGGCATGAATGATATAAAGGGGGAAGGCTGTTTTCCTCCCATCCCTCTGTCCAACGGCAGACCAGGCTCCAGCTTTCAGTATTGGCGGAGGAGAGATAAGCCCCTCTTGCTCAGAAAAAAATAAAATAAAATCCTTCAATGATAAACAGCTGTTGGGGAAAAAAAAAAACTATTCCTCAACAGAGCGAGAGAAAAGGCTTATGTTTATGATTTCTCAAAACAACTTTATTTCTGACCTCTCCGTAATCCCCAGAAAGTCTTTCAATTAGAGAATGGCTGAGATTCCCCCTATTACCGAGCGCCCTGCTCCCAGACAGACTGGGGAGAGAGGGAGATAATTGGCCAATAAAAATGTAAATAGGGTGGTGGAGTGAACCAGCATGTGATGGGGGGGTGGGGGGGGGTGGGGTGGTGGTGGTGGTGGTAGTGCTTGGGATAATCCACTGTGACAGGTTGTGTTGGTTTTGTTGCTTGCTAATTGGATGCGCGCAGAGCTCTTTTCTGCGCAAATACCATAATACCACACAGACACCATTATCGATGGGAGCAGGACGGGATGAGGGAGGGCGGGCCGAAGGACCGGGCCTGAGAGAGGAGGTCTGAGAGAGGTCTGAAAGAGGTCTGACCTCCAGGAGGACGTGTTCGGGCAACAGGAGAGACACTGTGGAAGGAAAATGATTCATCTTTAACAGGGTTTAGACCAGTAATTGGATTGGACCCATGTTGGCCCTTTCATTAAAAACATCACATGTGGTCCAGTCAGTCCAGCTTTGGTGACGGGTTTGAAGTAGTTTGTAGAATGGATCAATACTACACCTGGGTGAGGGAAGCCCTTAACCAGAGCTGATTCTAGTTCAACATTTTGATCAAATTTCATACAAATACGCTTGAATATGTTTTATTAGTATCCTGAGTTTCAGTGGAGAGTTTTAGTGTCCCACAGTCGACATGTCACCTCGGAGGCTTTTCCACAAGAATACAAATAAAATGTTTGGTATTTTTGAGGGGCATGATAATGGTCGGAATCAGATAGTGAGTATTGGTACAAAATATCGGCATCTTCAGTACAGACATACAGGCACGAGTATTGGCCTTCAAAAAACCCACATCAGTTAAATCCCAGAAAGAAAGAACAAAACAAAAGAAAAACTTAAAACACAGAAAATAATCAATTCAAAATCTGTCGTCTATTTTCAAAAAAGCCCAACGTTGTTATTATTTCCTCATTTCACAAAAAAGCAAAATAGAGAAAAATGAATAAACAAAATGAAAAAAAAAAAACTTTCAGCAAATTGGAGCAAATTAAGTTTTGTTTTTTTTCTTAATGGAGTGACACACCTCGGCCTCCATTTTGTTGGGGAATAACAAGAGGCAAGCAGAGGATTGTGCGTGTGTGTGTATGTGTGTGTGTGTGTGTGCGTGTTTTAAGGCCCTTGTCAAATGGAAAGAGCTCTTCATTAAGGCAGCCCGCTGTCGGAGAGCCTTCCCTCTCCCTTCCTCCCCCTCTATTTGGCCTGATGAGAACTCACTCACGAAATCACTCAGAAGTGGCAGATCCCGGCGCTGAACCGAACCCGCGAGTGCTTTCATCACCGAGCGTTTCATCTTACTTATTCAAACCTTTCGTGTCTTGCAGAACTCCCAGCATGCCACTTTGATGCGTTTCACCACTCTGAAGAAATGAAGAAATCTGCACACTTTAGAAATCAGAGAGAAAGGGAGAGTTATTTTAAAAAACAAAAACAAAGACACATGTTTGGGGATATGGAGGAAGACAAACAGCCATTAAAGCCACAGATACTCCTGCAGAGGCATTTTGCTTCTTCACAGAAATCTAAAGAAATCATCTTTGAATCAGGAGAGCTTTTTACTACCAAGACTCCCCTCCTCCTTTCCCATGGGTACACATTTCACTGGGGCCTCCCTAGGAAAATGTCCTTGTGTGTGTGTGTGTCTCCTTCCATTCATTTGTTTGTTTGTTTATCTATCTGTCACATGCAGTATCTCCGACACTGATGATGCATCTCATCTCTGCATCCCGGCATTGTCAGAATGACACTGCCTGTCTTGTTCATCCACGTGACTCACCACAGTGCAGAAACCACCGACTGAAATGAACACGATGATTTAAAAGCATCAGATCTGCCAAATCAATGGAAGCCTTTAAGTCACAACTAAAAACTTGTCTGGACTCGATGCCATAAAATAGATTTTCTGCAGCTTTAACTTTTGTGTGTCTGTGTTTTTAATTTGCCCGTTATTCTGTCTTTTTATCTCTCCTGCTCTGTAAAGCACTTTGATGCAAACTGTTTATTGTTGTTGTGCTCTATGAATAAATCTGACATTTCTAACTTGTAAATAACATGCTGAGAATCGGTTTCCCACCATGACTGGGTGACATGCAGGAAACACCACTAGAAAGAGTTTGACGTGGAAAGAACATGGAGGAAAGTAAAGGCATCCTGGTTGGGTTGGTGGATACATGTACCGTAAATCTGACCCGGGTTCAGTTCCCAACTTGTGCAAAGTTTTCTACTGTGATTGAAGTTTTCATTTTCTTTAATTTTCCCCAACTTCAATCAAATTGTTTTAGTTGTGTAACTTAAAGTGATCATTTGCAAGACTCTTGTTCTGCAACAGTGCCGTCAGCACTTTGACTGACAGCAGCGTCATCCAAACAAACCAACATGGGCGGTTCTACTGAGACTAGTGAAGAGAACTGTAATATCTAATATCTGCACTATATACATACATACAGTAACAGTACTCTACAAAAGTCTTAGCCACATGTAAAGAAATACCATGAAGCGAAGATGCTTTCAAAAATAATGAAATGAAAAGTTTCTAAATATCAAAACAATTACTGTAAAGAGTAGTACAGTAAAACACTAATGCTAAAACTAAAAAATAAACAACTAAGACCAAATGTATATTGAAAACTCTAGGGTGCCTCAGACTTTTGCATAGTGCTGTATATCAAACATGTTTTATCATTTATTTATTTCTATATTTTTAAGTGCTCTTACTGTAAATATTGTGTTGTTTTTTACATAGAGCTCTTACTGCAATACTGTATATATTGTGTTGTTGTTTTTTATTGTAAATAGTGTGAACTTGTTGCCCTTTGCACATTTCTGTTGAGCACTGACACTTTTTTCATTTCACTACACACCCCGTGTATGTATGTGACGAATAAACTGAATCTTGAATCTTAAAACAATGTGATCACTGTTTAGTTATTACTGCATATCTATACAATCAATCTATAAACATTATATTGATAAGACATCTTCTTACAGCAGCGTTTGTAATAGGTCTATATTAGTGCTTTTAACCTGCTAACTGAGCTACCACTAAACTTACTAAACCGAGCTAAACTACATTATTTGAATTAGCTGTGAAACGTTGACCAGATGTTTGACTGCAAAAGAAAATTGCCACTTGTCTTTCAAAAGTTGGCTAACTTGCAACTCAACGTAGGAACTGTCCCAGCATGGAAATAAAGACACTTGATGCAGACGCCAGCAGACACTCACTGCAGCTAATAGACGCTAGAGAACCAGACCAACAGAGAAGGAGACACATCTGCATCTCTCAGCTCCTCCTCATCTTGGAGTCTTTTCATCTTGGGAGAGCGATGCTGACGTCCTCTCTAGTTTTGGCTCAGAGACTTCCTCTTCCTCTGAGACATTCATCTGTTTCTTTCTCCTTCTCCTGTTGATGGAGTTTGAGTTCCTGTAGGTGGCGCTCTTTTCTTTGTCCGTTCAGCCACGGTGGCTATCGCTGCTCAAGCCAACTACCCAGTTCTTCTTCTGTTCAGTCCAAACAAACGCTGGAACGTATAACGCATCACTTCCTGTGCAAACAGCAAATTTAATGAACTTCCATGATCTGTCTACTGTCTTGACTCACTAGTGTAGATCAACCAGCGATACAGAGCGGCCAAACAGACTTTTATTTCTATGAAAATGTCACGGATACTTGGATATGGCACATATTGTTTTTATTCTATTATTATCATTATTATTTTCCTATTTCTTATAATATCTTTATATTGTAGTGTGAATTTCTTTATTTTATATTGTATTCTTGACATTTGCCTTTTACAGTACTTGCTTTTATTCTTATTTTGCTTTCATTCTTCTCTTGTTGTTTATTGTTATTGTTTATTGTTAGTGTTATTGTTATTGTTATTGTTTATTGTTATGCACCAAGTCAAATTCCTTGTATGTGAAAACATATTTGGCAATAAAGCTGGTCCTTACATGTATGCAAGCTAAACTAAGACAATGCACACACACACACACACACACACACACACACACACACACACACACACACACACACACACACACACACACAGGCCTATAGGCAGGGCAGGTTGGCTGGTGTGTGGACAGTGTTAAGCTCTCCTCTCTCTTTACGTTTGTCAGATCTCTCGTTCAGCAGATCCACTGGACCCCTGAGAAACACCTCACCTCACCGTGAACCTGCATCACACCTCAAATATGACAGCTTACACACCCCTCTCATCTCCCTGTTCCTCTCCTGACACACACACACACACACACACACACACACACTGATCTCAGTTTCCCTCTCATCTCAACACACACATGCACGCGTAAAGTTGTGCACACACAAAAAAAAGTTTGCAACTTCTCTCTCTCTCTCTCTATCGCACACGCACACACACGCGCACACACACACACACACACACACGGGGGAGTTAAAGTTGGCAAGGAGAACCGGCAGGCCTTTGACAGTGAGAGGCAAGAGGAGACGGGAGGAGGGAAGAAAAAAGAGGAGAAATGTAAGATCTGTCACTGTGACCTTTGATGGTGACAAGTGTGAGAGCGCTGCCATACAAGTGCTGTCTTTAGCTCTGTCTCTCTGTCCCTCTGTCTGTCTCTCTCTCTCTCTCTGTCACCCTCTGTCTCTCTCTCTCTCTCACCCCCTCTTTGAACTTGTTCGGGTGAAGAATGATGCGTGTCTTCTGTTGTTTTTTTTTTAAAGATTTGAGATGAGTGATGTTTAGGAGTATCGTCGACTAACAACAGCGTGCATTCACAGTTTATTGCAGCGGAGGTCATGCAGGAGATACACACACACACACACACACACACACACACATGAATGACTTGGACTGAGTATATAACTTCTTTTATTTTGAAATTGACTTTTACAGTTATGCGAGAAGGTTTCATTTGTTTTGCATTGCACAAATGACATATCCATCTTTTGGAAAAATTGACACCTTCTCTTTCAAAATTGTCAGTGTCATAAAAATGTGTCATCATTTTTTTTTTTTTTTTTTTTTTTATTAAGTTATTAGTAACTATGTTAACTTTCATTGTCAACAAGATACTAAAAGGATTGGGAACATCTGTCAGAAATATTATTTGTATCATGAATTTCAGCAGTTTGTCATCAAAATAAATATATAGAGCCAAGCCTTTCACATTTTAGCTTTGAGAGGGCTTAGATCGGTATGTGTGTGTGTGTGTGTGTGTGTGTGTGTGTGTGTGTGTGTGTGTGTGTGTGTGTGTGTGTGCGCGCGTGTGCGCGTGCGTGTGTGATGGTGATTCCAATATTGTTGGATAATGCAAAATGCTTTGATCACTCGTTCTCTTTCATCCTTTTATCTCCCTGCCTGTGTGTGTGTGTGTGTGTTTGTTTGTTTGTGTATATATGTGCAACTGCATGCACATGTGGGTGGACGTCTATTTTGTCCTGATACATTTGGTGTGAGTGTGTGAGTGTGTGTGTGTGTGTGTGTGTGTGCAGATGGAGAGCTCAGAGTAATCCTGACACCAACCAGTTAATGGGCGTCCGTCCCATCCTGATGTGTTGTGATGTGTGGCGCTATTTTAAGAATAAAGTCCTCCTAATAGACACACGGAGACTTTGGTGTTCAGTAATTGATGCTACACCTTGTCGCCAATTAGTGCTCCTCTCAGCAAGTTTCTGATGCCAGCTACTGTGTTTCTCCCTGTCCTTCTCTCTTTTTCTCTCACTGTCTACCCCCCCCCCTCTCTCTTTCTCTGTGGTGTTTTGTCTAACGCTGCTGGGTTCCAGATAGCCCCGGCGAAATACACCTAAAGAAATACCATGAAATCACAATTGTAAGACAAGCGAGAACACTGGCATTTTACTATCAATGACAAGGAGGCATAATGGGAGAATGGAGAGAGAAATGTCGTCTCAAAATTGCAATTTCATTGTGATTTGTTGGACATTTAATTCGCCATTACATAATGATTCTTTCTTTTTCTTTACCCGCTGACTCATCTCAGGGTCAGCAGGGAGGTGGAGCGTATCCCAGCATGGTGGTGAGAGCGTCATGGTCTGGCTGTTTGTCTTCCTCTGGACCAGGACGACTCGACATCATTAAGGGAAACATGAAGAGAATTCACAAACAGAACAGACGGTGATCCTCAGCATTTAAGAAGAAGTTTAGTGTTTCAGACTGAGAAAGTCAAAGTCCTAATTTCAGCAGATATAGAGAGAAACCCATTTTCTCGCAATGGCAGAAAGAAAAATGACTGCTGCAGCCAATCGGTACCATTTTCACGATGGCTCTTATTCTGAAAATCCACAAATAAATAAGTCTTCTAAGTCGGATCGGAATGCTGGCGGGAAAGTTTTCTCCGAGCACAGGAAGTGACGAATCAAAACATACGAGCTGGACGACACAGCTCCGAAAACAGCAGTGGGTGAGCTAGCGCCTCGGCTATCGCTGCAGAAAGCTAAGGGTAGTGAAGTCTTCGAAAATACAAACAGTTACCTCTCGCTGCCACTAGGGGCCGCCAACAGCTACACCTACATAGTGCAGGTTTAACTATTTCTAAAACAATCATTTTCATTTATATGGTGCTTTACAAAACACAAATACCAAAGTCAAACAGTTTCCATCACCTCAATTATTTATTCTACTGGTTTCTTTTCTTTCTTTTAGTATTCTGACCATTTTTATTTTCATAGGAGCCATACTCCATTTGTATTTCTAGTCCTCCTGTCATATTTCTGGAGGGGTTCACTCCTACTCACAGTATTTTCCCTGGCCTGTTTCGCCTGGACTAAGAAATTCTGTTCATACTTCTTTGAACATTTCCTCTCTCTCTTGGTCTCCTGGTCTCTTGGTCAACCCCCCACCCACCCTCCGCCTCCGCCTCCCCCATCTCCATCTCCACCTCCACCTCCCAGCACACCTGCACTTTCCCTCCTGCCTCCAACTGTAGACCCTTTGGGGCACAAAGAGCGGGCCAGGGCCTAGCTATAATGCCCCCCTTGTGCTGGCCTGCTGGCTCCAAAGCCTGGGAATAGATTAGAGGCCTCCATTCCCGTTCTGTGACGCCTGTCCAGGCATACCTGCATGCAAGACAATCCCTCAAGAATGTCCAGGCTTGTCTGAGGGGCTGTTGTTGTCTCATGCCATTCCCAGACTGCTGCAAGGCCCAAGGCCAGACCTGAGGGAGTATTGGCTTGTCATACGGAAAAACAGAAATACATTTTTTTTTTGTTTATGAGGGGAAACTCTCCTGCTCGGCTTACCAGTCTCACTTTAAATAGCAAAGCATTGTGTGAGACTGATCCGGGTGGAAAGGAGAGAAGAAAGAGAGAGGGAGAACCAAATATGATGAACAATGAAGTCTACTCAGAGGGAGGAGAGGTGGAAAATCAAAGGGAGAGAGAGAGAGAGAGAGAGAGAGAGAGAGGAGGGAGTGGTGGAGGGAGGATGTGAGGCAAGGTGAGCAGAAGTTTGGGAGGAGGTTGAGACAGGAGGGATGAAGTGGGAGGGAGGGGGGTGAGGAGCAGAGGAGAGATGGAAGGTAGATTTTGTCTCCCCATCAGGGTGCTGTCAGGTTTATAAATAATAGTAATCAATGGCTCAGCTGGTCTGTCCGCTGCACTAATTGCTTTAAGTGCTTAAAAACCAGCTCATGCACATTTTTCCAGGACAGGGCGGCTATTGAGCTGCCACGGTGCTTTTGTCTCGTCCGCCGATGTTTTGTTTTCGCTCCAACTTGTTGTTTTTGGATGCGGTGGTCATGATAGAGGAGCTGCAGAGAGAGAGAGGGATGTTGTTGTGCACTTACCGAGGTGGTCCTGTCGACTCTAAGGGCGATTACAGCTGGGATGTTGCATCACGCCGCCACTCCATTCAACTTCTTTTCAAAGTCGGACAGAGTTGGGGCTAATTTGGGTCAACGTCATCTCTTGCCTCCCAATCCAGTGGAGAACCATCACCATCATTTAGGATTTGAATCTGGACTTCTTCATCTTCATCTTCAAATACAGAGACGGGCAATGGCCAATTAGGTTTGATCGCAAAAAATATAAAGTAAAATGTTGAGCGAGGACCGAGTTGTTCCACCTACACTTTTATACATCATCAATCTGTGGAAGTGGAATTTACTTTTTCGGTGTACCGACTTTCCCTCACCCTGCCTCGTCTACTTCTACTTCAGTTCGTGACTTCCTATGTTTCCCAGAATGCCTTTCGACAACAACCAGAGAACTGGCTTGTTGAACTTGTTGCATTGTGGGTCATACGTGTAGGTTGAGAGAGCGCCATAGTAAAAGTGGTGGTAACAGCAAGAGAGAGAGAGTTTCTCCAGTCGAACACACACACACACACACACACACACTCAAAACACAACGTGTCTCGTGGCTGCATTGCATTCTGGTCTATTGAGGCTACTGGCAGCGGAGAAACTGCATGATTGTTGAACGTCGGTGCAAAAAAAATCCATCTTAAATATCTTGATGTAGCGTCATGTTGTCTACACTTGGCAGAAATACGGAAAATACACAAAACGGTACCAAAAAAATGGCGCATTTTCCCTTTAAGTGTGTGATGTAGGGATACAGCTCCCACTGGGACGCTGGCCCCCCTGGTTTCTCACTGATTGTAAACGGCTCGAGATGAGAGCCTAGAACGTGGGAAGCGTCCAGTCATTAGGTGAGCACCACCCCTGCAGCCCGCTGGACCGCTCCACGGAGGGAGGGGTGTGTTTGTCCGACTCTTTCCAAACGCACCTTCGTCCAAGTAGTGTGGACGCAGCAGATTGCATCCATCTTCACTCACACCTCCTGGCGGCATTTGGGCCAGGGAGCTGTCCTATATTCCAGCTCTGCTTGGCACCCATCCACTGCAATGTCTTTGGGCTAACAAGCAACAGCTCTTTCAGTGGAACGGAAGAAGCAACTCCACCGCGGCGCTGGAGGCGTGCTGGGTTTCGTTCTCAGCGCTCGTACATCTTCTAGTCCTGAACCCTGAATCAGCCTGTCTGAGGGAAATCCGATTAGCAAACTCTGCGTCTTCTGAACAGTCGTGTTTCTAAATTCACATTTAACTGCTAACTTGTTGTGGCTCTCGTTACAGAGTAGCAGTGTTGTTAGTTTGTTTGTGCCTCAACGTTGCTGAGGTGTTAATGGAGTTAGCAGTGCAAGTCTTGCCATTATCACAGCTGATTGTCAACACGTTTGTTTTGTTCCTTTTCTTCTGCAGCATTTGAAACCTGTTAAAAGGTGCTAAACCAACATAGTACTAATACTATTGTTATTATTACTACAATTTGGAAGTAGTAACGGTGGTACAGTAACAGTAAAAGCAGTAGTACTAATAGTAGTAATAGTAGTAGTAATAGTAGAAGTAGTGGTCATAGCAGCAATAGCAGCAGCAGTAGCAGTAAAAGCAGCAGTAGTGCCAGTAATAGTAGTAGTAATAGTTGTGGTAGTAGTAATAGTGATAGTAGTGGTAGTAGTAGTAAAGTAATAGTAGTAGTACTAGTAGTCATGGTAGTAGTACCTCTGCTACAACTAGTAGTGGAAGTAGTAGAAGTAATTCAGTACTAGTACTAGTAGTAGCAGTAGTAGTACCAGGAGTAATAGCAGTAGTACTAGTAGTCATGGTAGTAGCAGTACTATTACTAGTAGTAGTAGCAGTAGTAATAGTAGTAGTACTAGTAGTCGTGGTAGAAGTAGCACTAGCAGTAGTAGCAGTAGTAATACTGGTAGTACTAGTAGTAGTACTGTAGTAGCGGTGGTAGTATTCATGTATCTTCTCCACATCCCTCCAAACAGAGCAGGTATTTGACTTCAGGCCTCCACAGTATTATACAACAGATAAGTGGTGATTGATTTCCAGCGTGTGAAGGTGAGTGTTTCTTCAGCAGCAGGAATCCAGCGGTGCTCTGAATGTGTCGTGTAGATCTGTCCTGCTGTCGCGGGTCAGATCCAAATCAAAAGGAACAAAACCCACGGGACGCCCCGGTGGCTTAGCGGGCTAAGCAGCACCTTGTGTCTTCTTTGTCTTCTTTTTTTCTCTTCTTCTTTTCTTCATATTGTTTCATGGCTGTTCTCTATATTTCCCCACTCTCTCGACCTATCCTAACCCTCCTCTCTTCACTCTGCCCATTGCCCTCTCTTTCTCCTGTCTCTTCACTCTCAAAGGGAAACTCCCTGGAAACCTGAGTTTCTTTTGCAACGGACTTGAGAAAAAGTTTGTGTTTGACATTGTCCTGAAAGAAATGAAAAGAAACAAATGTACGTGCACTGCCACGGTTTGGAATCACAACTGCTGTCACGTCATCCCCTCTCTCTCTCCAATCTGCTGCTACTCTCTTCTGGTTAACACTTTAATAAATCAGAAATGAAATAAAATATCTTTTTTGAATAAGAATAAAGAAATGTCTAGTGGTGACCAAGGGTTGTACCCCGTCCTGGATGAGGTAGTAGACTCAACCCCAGCATTTCTCCTCTTGCAGCGATTCCAGACCACAACGATTGTTGACTAAATCACATACTGACGGTAAGAAACTTTGCTTTGGATTTGCTGCTGATCAGTTCAAAGCACAGAAACCAACCGTGCACGAGTCTCAATGCCTGGTTAACATCTGAAGAGCCCTTTTGAGTTTGTGTGTGTCTGAGTGGTTTGACAATATGCAGGATGCACCCAAGTTATTCTATCATTATATTATACATTTTGTTTTAGCCTTGTTTCCTTGACTTGATACGAACTAGTTGTGAGAGAAGTCAGCGACCCCCGTTGACAGATAGATAGATAGATAGATAGATAGATAGATAGATAGATAGATAGATAGATAGATAGATAGATAGATAGATAGATAGATAGATAGATAACCATGGTGGTTAGCCTGGTTACAGCGTGGTCTACAACCTACAAGCTACAAGCTACAAGCTACAAGTTTCCTCCTCACAACCAGCTACAAGTATCAACACCACTTAGTAACTAGAAACCAGGAAGATGTACGTTACTGTGCAAAAGGCACATGTACAAAAAAAATATTGTAAAGCAAAAATAAAAGAGCAGTCATGTAAAACACCAATACAGAAAACAAAAAAATAAACTTTCAAATTTATATGAAAGACTTTTGTACTGTATTTGAAATCCTCAGGTTTCAGCAGAGTGATCGTGTGCTGTGCAGTATCATGCAAGAGGACAGCGAACCCTCCTGTTCGTTAGCGGCTCAGTAAAATCATGTAGCCGGAAATTAAACCTCAATGAGAAATGTACTGTTGGAAGATCTGGTTCCCGAGCAATTAGGGGACTGAACAGGGTTTTATGGGGCTTTAAATCAAAACAAACCAGCTGAATATCTGATGATGATGGGGGGGGTAGGAGCAATTATCTACGAGAAGATTAGTGAGGAGAAGTGACGGTGAAATGGCCCTTTAATTTAATTCTATGACATTAGCGCTAACAAAGAAGTGTTTATTTAGCATGATAATAAAGGCCAGACAGAGGTGGTCAATCAGGACTCATCAGGAGTAAGACACAATTCATAAAGTTTGATGCTGAAAGAGACTCTGCAGCTTTTTCAAATGTTTACTTGTCACAATTTGGGGAGAAGGCCCGCTTTGTATCCTCGGGAGGGAGTCGTGATGGCCGATCCCGGGCGCTGTTATTTATCGAGAGCCAGCGCGGTTTACTCCCGCTATAAATGACACAATCTACGCGGCATTTCCTCGCCCAGAGTGATGACACCACCTGTGGACGGATGCGAGAGGTCGGGGGGGGGCGGGGGTCTGCTAATGTCAGCCTGTGAGTTGCGCAGTTTGACACAGTTAATCTCGTCCGGGAGGATAAACGGCGTACATCTCGGGCCGCGCTGACAAGCCCCCCCTTTTGTCTCGGAGAATCTGAAAGTCTCGTGAAAACTTTATTATTTATCTTTCTTCTGCGCCAAAAAAAACAAAACAAATAGAGAGAGGGAAAGATTGAGCAACACAGGGAAGGAGAGGATTGGGGCCAAAATGCTGCAATAAAAGTGATGTATGAGACGTCACCCAGTGATTGGCTCGATACATCACCCTCAAAGCGCACGCATGCACACACACACACACACACACACACACACACACACCAGGTCGTACGTGCACGCACACACGCAGCATTGTCGCTGAAGAGTCCCGTCTGCCTGTAGGCTAATAGATGGGAGATAAAATAAGGACTTCGCAAATATGGGATGGGAGCGATCCGTTATTGCGCTGTATTAGCTCCACCAAAATACACACACACACACACACACACACACACACACACACAGACTGTTAAGTGGATTTGTTCTAAAGCTGGAAGCAAGGGAGCATTGAGGTTGCGTGTGAGCAGGTGGTAACTAAGTGGGATAACTGAGACGGTGGCTGCTCTGATTGATGTGTCTATTGGTGCTCATTGATGCTTGGTGCCAGCACCGGGACTTGTGCACCTCGCAAAGTACGGAGGTTTGAAACCGGCGTGGCGCGCGGCGGCGTGAGGCCTCACCCGAACGTGGAATGATAGATGAAGTTTATCTTCATGCCTGCTATGCTTGCACTGGGTAATCTCTCGTTCACTCCGAAATAAAGGCTCTGTCACCGCTCTGTGCTTTCGGTTGCTTAAGAGGAAGAGTTGGTTTTCCTACAAGCAGAAACTTAAAGGGTAATTCTGGGATTTTTCAACCTGGCCTCTATGTCCACGAAATCGCTTTTCATACCTTTAAGTAGATCCCAAAAGTTTCGGAGTTGCTCCGGTCGATCGGCTCAACTGGCAGTCGCGTAACGGCGGCTCAAGGCTCCAATGTAATCCAGGGGGCATGTCCAGGCAAAGTACGTCCACTAAAAGTGCTTGATTTTGCCACTGACAGGCTCAGATTGTTATTCGTGTGTCTGACAACATTACCGAAAGGATCGCTACAGAAATAGACCAGTTTTTAACCAGAAATAGACCTTAGACATGACATAGACATGTCCCGGACATGCCCGCTGGATTACATTGGCGCTTGAGCCACCGTTATGCGACTGCCGGTTGAGCCGATCGACCTGGAGCAACTCCAAAACTTTTGGGATCTACTTAAAGGTATGAAAAGCGATTTCGTGGACATAGAGGCCAGGTTGAAAAATCCCGGAATTACCCTTTAAAGTGCTACACGGTTGATTTTCCTTACTTCCTGCCGCTGCTTTCCAGGATTTTCCAAATTAAAAGTTCCAAAGTTTGTCCCAAGGGGACTCTACGTTGATAGTTTGTTTGTTTGTTCGTCATGTGCATATCTCAGACAACGCTGATCAGATTTTGACTAAATTTGGGGAAGTGATGTGGAGTTTGGGGGCGTTCAATTACAGGTCAAGACAAGTGACATATTTGTTACTACATCATGTGTGGGGGATGTTATGTTTACTTACTTACTAGATTTTAGTGCTTTACCAGTTTGGAAGCTGTCTAGTAGTGCACTATAGTAACACATCCGTTCTCTCAATCTTATAGTGAAAGATATTAAAGTGGTAATCTGCGAGATGTTTGAGTTCCTGTAGGTGGCGCTCTTTTCTTTGTCTGTTCAACCATGGTGGCTATCGCTGCTCATGCTAACTAGCCAGTTCTTCTTCTGGAAAGGGAAAACGTATCACTTCCTGTGCACCAGACGATTATTTCCCAGCAAGGACTGGTCACCCAGTGGAAAAGAAGACCAGGACCAGTTCAATCCAGTAAGCAATGGAAACTCTCTAAGCGTTGCCTGCTGGGAGGAGGGGGGGGGGGTGGGGGGGGTGGGGGGGGGGTGGGGGGGTTGCTCTTCTACAGTTTCTCAGAGAAGACACTTGAAGTTGCCCATTGTGTTGCCCTTGCCCTTGAAGTTGACAGCGCTGTTGTCCTTGCACTTGAAGATGTCAAATCTCTGTGTGTGTGTGTGTGTGTGTGTGTGTGTGTGTGTGTGTGTGTGTGCGCACGCGCGTGTGTGTGAATACCACGGCTGGGATGGAGACAATGTGAGAGACACTTAGTTGGCAGTCACCATGACAGGGTCAACAGAGAGGGAGAACACTGACACTGACATCACTCGACCCCTGATGACCGCGCGCATACACACTCACACACACTCACACACACTCACACACACTCACACACACTCACACACACCTCTGTCTTGTTCATACACACAGAGAACCACGGGGCCACATTGAGCTGTCGGCAGGAAAAAATCAATTAATCTTAAATTAGATTTCATGAAGTTGAGATATGGTCGTCCATTTGGGTCACTGCAAAGCTGCTCGACTGGGACATGACGACTCTATTAATTGCTAAGGTGAACATGCAAAACAACTCTTGTGCGCACACACACACACACGCACACACACACACACACACACTTCAGCTAATCTGGCTGAAAGATGTCTTAAGGCATAAAACAAGCAATTACAGAGGAAGAAGATGGACAGTTTGGTCGTGGAGTTGCAGAGAAGGAGGAGGGAGAGTTAGAGAGTTAGAGAGTTAGAGAGTTAGACGGGTGAATCGCGAGTCGGATGAGAGAGAGAGAGAGACAATTGAGATAGAAGGAGAGAAAAGAGAGAGAGGCATTAATACTCTGCTCTCCCCGCTTTTTAACCTTGACCTACCTTTCCTGCTCCTGAGGTAACAACCGTCACAGTAATGCACGCCCTCACACACACACACACACACACACACACACACACACACAGAAATGATGAATTCCGCAGAGGAGGTCATTTATAATTACTTACACAGCACGACAGTAGTCCTGCTCCGCCACACACAATCAAAGACAACTCACAGCATACAGCATCCACCGCATGCACAAGAGCGATCTGTGTGCACGGCAATCAACCAATCACACTCTTAATAATGCATTTCCAGCAGAGGCACAGTTTACAACCGTGCAGGCTAAACATTAGATAATAACCAAAACTGAATAAAAAGCAACCCGTTTTACTATTGCATTGCGAGATTGACGCCATATTTTCTTCCCCCGGCAGCAGCGGCAGCACTATGGGTGCATCGGGCTGTGTGAGCCTGTCAGAGTGTGACAGCTCTATACGTCGACGCCGGCAGTGAGACAGGTTGCCACAGAAAGCCCGGGGAGAGCTGCAGGCTAATGCTCCACAGCAGCAGTCAACACTGGAACTATGGACCTCTTTGTTCCTCCAGCCAAGAAGTCTGGAAACTTCTATTTCACACTCCCTGGTTAAGTTGGAGCCCAGATACACACCCCGTGACCTGCCCCCCCCCCCCCCTCCTTCACACCTGCGCTTGTCTTTTTAGGTTCATGGGAGGGTGTTTTTTTTAAGACAATATTTAAAGGTGCAACGTCGTCGGCACGGGTTGGTTTCTGTGGGAAAGCTGACGGATTGCTTTACAGCACAAAACAGGAACCATTTTACTCTGCAGGTAATACACAACTTTTATTCCAGTTTCTACTATTCCAACTGCCTCGTTTTGACTTAGCTTACCTGGCCAGGATGCATATAATATTGGCTGTTATGGAGGGTGGTTATTCGGCTTTTATCCTTCTTCTTGCTCTTCAAAACTAATGGAGTGACGCCAGGGAGGGGGACAAGTAGCAACATCTTCTTTGCAACAGGAAACAACAGCGTTTTTGGGAAATGTGGTCTTAATTTTCAGAAACACAACAAGCTACATGGACGATGCTACTACAGGACTACGTTTTGGGGAAATTGGTCAACTTACTTTTTCCATGTTACAACAGGAGAACCACCAAAACCATCTCTTGTGTCTCTGGTGGATTTCTCTGTCCTGTGCACATGCTAACACGTTAGCGTATAGTAAGCTAAGTGCCCGTAAGCAACTAGCAATATCTAACATGAGAAGATAAACCTTTCAGAGTTTCCCGAAAGGTCGGTGTAGTCCTTTAAAGCTTACATGCATTTCAGGATAAAACACAAATGATGACACATAGACAAGACCTGAACTATCCACCACAGCAGTGGTTCCCAAAGTGGGGTCCCGGGACCCCCAGCGGTCCTTAAAGCGGTTCCAGGGGATCCCCCCAGCAAAATGAGGACTAGTTAGAAAATATAGAATAGAATAGAAAATATAACAATTAGAGGATGTATAACATCATAGGTTTCACTCTCATTTACTGCTTTATCATTTACTGCTGCAATCAAAGTCACCGTGAGTGATTTAGTTTTACGCTACATGTCCGTCATCCATTGCTTTGCATGCTGCCATTTACCATTCATGGCGTTGTAGCTCAAAGCCAATGTGACTCTCAGGGTCAAACGTGTGAACTGCTGTGATTTTTACGACACGCGGGGGCGGCTCAATCCAACGCTGTCACCTTGTGGCAGGAAGACGAAACTGCACTGAAATACGACTGAAGACGCGTGTAAGCAGATCTGTGACGATAACACGCTTGGAGGAACGCCAGCCAGCGTTGCTTTAACCTTTCTCATGGGATCAGACTTGGTGACAGAGCCCCCCCCCCCCCCCCCACCCCAGACTAGCGTCTAAGCAGGCCGTGATGTTGAGTCAGATTACACGCAGCAGCCTCGCGTTTGATCGCCATCGACGTGCATTAGTAAAAAGTGTTGGCATCCAGCCGTGCAGCAGCAGCGTTGAAGGAGCAGCTCCAACTCAACGCAGCGCTCCTCATCACGCTGTTTCTGGGGGTTTGTATGTGTGTCACAGAGCTACCCTGTCCTCTCTCTCACCCCGAAAAAACAGAAATACTCCCCCTTCATCCTCCTCCTCCTCCTCCTCCCCTCCCCTATCTCCCTCCGCCTCCACCCTGCTTTGATCCGCCCCTGCAGCCACACTGGAAAGATGACAGAGCGAGGAAAGAGAGAGCGGGTGGAGGGAGGGTGGAGGCGGTGGGGTGGGGGAGGGGGAGGGGGGTAGTAGCAGAGAAAGAGATGACAGCTCCTCAACAAGTGTGGAGTATGGGGAGAGAGATAGAGATAGAGAGAGGGAGAGAAAAGAGGAGAGTGCTATTCTGATGATGAGCTTCTCGCCATGGGAGGAGGAGACATATACAGCATCAAGAGGCACTGGAGCTGGGTTAAGCACTGCACACACTCGCTGTCTCTCTTTTTAGACACACACACACACACGCACGCACACACACACACACACACACACACACACTAGGTTAAACGCCTCTGTTTACCCTCAATCTGGATTGTCGACGGTCTCTGTTGCCATCTGCCCCGGATGACAGGGATGTTGACTTGTAACTCATCCAGTAATAATCAGTCATAGAAAACGAGAGGGTGGGAGCTTAGCGTCGGGCTGCAGAAGCTTTGAGAGGTGTTCACACAGACAGACAGACAGACAGACAGGCAGACAGACAGACAGACAGACCACGCAGGGACAAAACGTGCACTGCTGTATGTGAACACTATGGAAAGGAAAGACATTTTTGGCCTCACCTTCCCCCCACGAAAGAGAACGTCTTATGGGATGTAAATTTTCAGCTACGCCACATTGTGCTGCAGTCGCTCCAGACTCCAGACTACCCGCTGTCTGGGATATCAACACACCGACTTTTATTCTGAAATGAGATAACCATGAGATAAAACTGATGCCAACGCTTACGAAATGATTGCTTACATAAAAACAAAAGTCATCATGCTGAAACACTTTAATTGAAATGGTGCTCATAAGGCTTCATAAACTCACTGTTAGCACATTGTGCAGCATGATGTTTATTGTACTCACGACATAGTAAACACAATGTGTGGGGGGCAATATTTAATGGGATGTATGTATGATTAATGGCAGGATATTATTGAAGTCATTCATTCATTGTGTTTACCCACTTCTTCACGGTCACAGGGGGCTGGAGCATATCCCAGCATGCATCGGGGCACAAGGCAGGGAAGTCCATCATCGTGATATTAAATTAAGTGTAACTGTTAATCTGATGATTGTATTGTAATGAAAGTCTCAATGTGTTTCTAATGGTTTTATAATCTGCTTGTAATGCAACACAGTGCACTTCAAGTGTTACCAAAACATCTTAAGCTTTACCAAACACTTATTTACATTCACGTTGTTAAATTAATATTGAGTAATGGAAGGGATGCACAGTGTTTCATATTGCCGTAGCTGAGCACACACAGCCATGGGTATACAGTGTATGGTATGAATAAAGGATAAACCTGAATCCTGATACAGAAAAGTTCTAGTGGACCTTTCTGGCAAGGCAGTGCTGGGAAATACTAATAACGGCTGATCTGAAGTGATCAATCAATCGTTCTTCTAATCTAATCTATTGATGCATTTCTTTCTCAGTGGGAGAGATCACACACACATCACTATATCACCGACAATGCACCAAATGCTGTGCAAATGGTTTGAACATGTACCAGATATAATCCCAATTGAGAATTTACAAACAGCATTTTCCATTGATATTGTAAAGATGCAGGTTCCCAGAGGATCAACCAAAAGCCATTACTGCCTTTACACCCTATTAACACTCATTTTATATCTGGATGTGCTTTGGCTGGATTACATTTAGCTGGATTACATTTACGTCTGACATTAAAAGGCATTTCTGTGACAGACATTCACGTAGCATCACTCTTTCCCTGCAGGTTGCCACGCCGTCACTTCATCTTGTAACACTTATGCCCTTTTAAAGATGACAGCAAACACCTCGTATCACTTGCTCCCTATCCTGACAATGCATTTTTCATGAGTATGTTACTATCAAAGCCGCCTGTTTGTTTCGTTTCCTCAGATCTTCAGTGTGTCGTGAGTCTATTTACACCTGGGTTGTTTTTTCCTCTATCTGAGAAAAGGGAAGGGAGCCTGATCAGGATTGACCCTTGACCGCTAAGAGAGTGGGCCAAAACCATCAGAGAGTTGCCACCACTGGGGGAGGGGGGAGGGGGGGCTTTTTCATTTCAATTTAGCAGGCATTATTTTCTAACCTCAGGAGCCATCTGGATCTCACGGCCTCCCTTTCCCTCTGGGGCATGGAGCCCTATGAAATCCAGATTGCCCGCGAGGTACTTTTTTTTATTATCACCGGTCCCAGTAAATACACGAAAAGATAGACAAACAGATGTGCACTCTGTTTGTCAGAGGGGGGGGGGGGGGGAGAGTAGTACCTGTCATCTTTTCTCTTTCACCTCCACATGCACTCAACCTTGTCGGTGTTGTCAGTGCATATGGATGCTCACTAGCCCCAAAAAGCTAGTCTCTGAGGCGGGTGTATAGGCTGTATATATGTTTACCCACAACCACGCTTGATAGGTGGCCTCAGCAGTACCGGAAAAAGGCCAAACTATAACCTTGATAAAAGTTTGAATCCGAATGTTTGGATGGTGAAGAATTCTGTTGATGGCGTGATTTCAATTTGAGGAGTTTTATGGAGCCTCTGCGGATAATGCCTGGCCTTGAGTTTAAAGCTCCGCCCTCTACCTCCTCTTCTCTCTCCTCCGCTCCCTGCCAACTGGCATAAAAAGGTGCCAGATTAACACACTGGCACACATGCATTGGAAATGTTTGTGCGGATACATCTATGTCTGTGTGTGTGTGTGTGTGTGTGTGTGTGTGTGTGTGTGTGTGTGTGTGTGTGTGTGTGTGTGTGTGCACGTGCGCGGCAGGATAATTGCCTGGATTTATGGGTGACAGGAACAGTTTACTGTGTCATTCTAATTTTCAGGGACAAGGGTTCACTTACCGGTGAATGCGGCTGACAAAGAGCCTGAGAAGCGCGCGCGCTCTCACACACACACACACACACACGGGCGCACGCACACAAGTTTACTTGGACGAGTCGGAATTTGCACGACTTTATTGTTTGTCTGCGAAATCTTGTGCATTGAGTGCGCGTTGCGGAGGCGCTCACCTATGTGTAAACAGACAGACGCCGCACACACAAACACGCACCCAAGCGCGCTCCGACTCTCTCGCGCGCGTGTGCACGAGAGAGTCCGCCTCGAAGGAAGAAAAAATAAAAAATACACTGATGAAAGCAAGATAAACAGAAGCTGGCGCACTGACTGTCCCACAAATGAACTCCTGCTACTGAGATTCACACTGAACCAAGAGGGAGTCTGATCAAATAGTCCAGTTCCACACGCACGCTCAGGGTATGGGATGACAGTTGAATACTAATGATGGACCTATTTACATTTCAAGCCGCGCGCGACTCGTCTGCGTGTCTTCTGCTCGCGGAGAGGTTGGGGAATTGTCGAGAACACACAATTGTGGCGTCGCTCTTAGTTTTATTCCAACCTTTCAACCCACGACATCATGTTAGGGTACCCGTGTATCAAGGGGCGGTAATGAAACGTCACTTCCAACTGGTGGATGTTGTTTCATCTTTCATTTTGTTTACAAACCCCCCCTGTGTTTCACGTGCGGCTCCGTCCTCTTGAGAAGCCCGTTAGAAGTGTTAGACGTGGCTCATCTCTCTTTAGATGGGGATTTTTTTATTTTTTTTTATTAGATTTTATTTTATTCCCCCCCCCCCCCCCCCTCTGTGCCGCAGACTGACCCACTAAAAGCAGCCAGAACCCGCTGTGTGAATGGAAGGAGCCTTTCAAAGTCTAGACGTATTCAGATATTCTCATTAGTCGTCTAAAGCTCAACTGGTGCTTTTTCTGGAGGCTGTATTGACAAAGCATGAATACAGTCCAACCGTGGAGTAAACATTAGTGAATAGATGCTTACTTGGCAGGCGTCAATCCAAGAGCAGAACTGCCTGCAGGATAGCAGTGGGAAACCAGCATTATTACCCCTCACCCCCCTCTCACCCTCAACCAATAAATACATAATACAATCAATTGATCACAAGTGGTTGTGTATTGATCAGACAGGGGGGACTGCCTAGTAGATAGTGTCTGATCTGTCATATAATACCATTGCAGGTTGTAGGTTTGTGTGTGTGTGTGTGTGTGTGTGTGTGTGTGTGTGTGTGTGTGTGTGTGTGTGTGTGTGTGTGTGCAGGGTTGCCAACTTTGTGCACCCTATTTCTACACGTACGTACACACTAAGTTAAGACTTAAGCTACACCAGCCCATCTCTCTCTCTCTCTCTCTCTATCTCTCTCTCTCTCTCTCTCTCTCGGCCCCTGTGTTTCTTGAACCTGGCTCCACTTATCCACGGAGTCGCCCTGCAGCAACTCATCCGAGAGCAGGACAGAGAGGATGAGGGAATAAACCCGGGAGAGGGAGGAGGGGGGACGATACGTGAGAACAATCGTTCTGCCAGGAGGCGCGATAAGCCTTTTGAACGGGACGTTCATTTATGGAAGTTCTTAACCCCGGTTGATTCTGCTCCCTCTCCCCCCGTCGAATCAACGGGGCTGTTTGCGGGCCGTCACACAATGAGTCCACCAACCGAGGGTGTCACAGCCAGGTCAAGAGATGTTTTAATCAGACGTTCACACACACACACACACGCACACACGCAGACACACACTCCTGAGTCAAACATTTTGGCCAGCAGGCATCCTCCACCAGTGGCTGACTAGAATTGGAAATACGCTCTGCACTGGCGAGCAATAATCCAACAAACCGGTGGTCAACTGCAGTGTTGCATTGCCCTCCTCAGGTGGAACAGTGAAGTGAAGGTTTCTTGCTGAAACGGTTTGGTTGTGTGAACATTTGGAGCCCTGTGCTCATCAGTCCTCTCTGATTGGTAGACCATATCTGTGAATAATAAGCTAATTCAAAAAAATGCCTGGTATGTGACTCCAGTGCCTACCATGATGCTGTATCATGTGCAGTAGAATTTCATGTGTATTGACATACTGCATCCTGCAATATTAAACTGTGAGATGTGCTTTCCACTGCAAGAGGAACATATACGTTCCTGTAACAGCATGAGCATCTTTTGTTTTTGTTACACACACTTTTTCATATGTCTGTGGTTTTGAGTGGTAACATAAATGTGTGTCGTCCCAAATGAGACATACTGAAAATGACACACTCACCTTAGAGGTGAGCTGAAAGCCAATCACAAATGACCAGCCAGACAGCAATGATGTTGCAGGGATTCAGCATTTCAGATGTAGTGTGTTCATGCTATATTTTAGTTTATTCCTAGGTATCATCAATATTTCCTGATGATTTTTGTCATATCATGCTCACTCACATTCCTTAAAGGGCTACACCTAGTTGATGGGAAAGCGGCCTGCTGGTCAGCTTCCCCTTCATGTGACGAGAGGATTGGCAGAAAAAACAACACCAACTCTGGATTACTAAAAGGTCTATTTTCTTACGTTAGATAATGCTAGTTGCTAACGTAGCTAACATACTGTATGTTAACATGCTAGCATGTGCACAGGACAGAGATATCTAACAGAGACACTAGAGATGTTCAGATGAAAGGTATCATGACCAACCAGCCCAAAAGTCAGTGTCGTCCTTTAAACAAACCAACCAGTACAAATCAACTCAACTTCATCTTGTGCTCATTTTGGATACTCTGAATCCCCAAACCCCCCCCCCCTCTCCCTCCCAGTCTTTGTTCTCTCTGTCTACTATCAAATAAAGGGAAACAATAAGAAAAAGTACAGGCTGGATGTGCAGACAAATAAGTATTATTTTCGTCTGGGGCCACAGACTATCACACTGCTTGTGGCTTGTTGTTTCTGAGCTCGTCATTGGGATTGCAGTTGAACATATGAACCACAAGGTAGCAGTGCTACACAGATGGAGAGTTACATGAAATGAAAGGTTGATGGAGTGTATGGTGTGGTGCACTGCCTATTGGTCCTTTCTTTCTGGCAGCAACTCAACACATTTTATCACATTAAGTAGTCAAAGTGGGTAAACGTAATTCTTCACCATCTCAGCAGCTGCAGAGATTCGAGAGAAGAAAACGGACAACGTCCTTCGTTTTAATACATATCATTGTCTATCTTATTGTGCAGAAACTGTGCATTAGTCGTCAAACATGCCAGCGTGGTTTAAAGGACTTCTCTGTTGTTGCATGCTAAACAATAGAGCTTGGACGAGGGAAAAATCCAGAGGCAAGCCATGAAGAGAGAGGATACTCACTTCCCTGGTTGCCATAGCAACATACCTGCTCCTCACTCCAGCATCGTCCCTGAACACAGAGACAGAAGTCTGTCTGATGTGGAAGAAGCAAGAGAGAGATTGACAGACAAAGAGAGTGAAAGAAAGCAAGGGAGAGGGAGCGCATGCATTTTTAACAATTCTTTCAGCACGTAATACACAACTCTCCAAATATCGAGCGATGCCTCGTATTCCATCAGGACTCGGGGAGCCTATTCCCTAAGACCCAACTTTGTATGATTTCAAAGAGTTCATTTTATTCGCTGACACTTAACACAAGTACCCTCACATGGAGACACACGTAGACACGATGGGAATAACTCACATTCCAAACGAGCCCTTAGCACAGCCTACAATTTGACATAGCCTACTCAAACTCACCGCACGTGTGGGTGGACTTGAAATTCAATGAGGCTCAAAAACAAAGGTTACTTCCTCCCGGAGCCTCCAAAATGAACTGAAATTCTCAACAGAGAGAATGACTGCAATATCACTGTGAGCGTCTGACGATATTTGTGGTGGTTCAATGCATAGCAGAAATGTTTCGTGATTACCCTCCAAAAATGATGACATTCTTGTTTTGGATTGAAACGTTCAAGATTTTATTCTTAGATATGTATGTCCTAATTTATATCCCTGGAGGAATTCTTTGTTGAGCTTTAAATCTTCACCTCAGTTGGAGAAAACCAACACAAGGCCAGACAATCTGACAAATTAACAATATTTAGCCTCAGCCGCACAAAGAGCTGCATTCCTGTCCACCCATAAAACTTCAGATGATGACCTCAGGTGAGGGAATGCTTGGACATTGTCTGTGTGTATAGTCAGTCAGTTTATCATGGTTATGAACTGAACAAGACACAAATGAATTTAAAGAAATGATTTAAAATGCACCAGAATGAATATGGCGTCCTCAGAACAGACAGGTTGCACAACCATGTCTCACAAAGCCGTGCTGAAGGAGACATTATGCCACCACCCTGAATATAGGCTGTAGGTCCATTCGCTTTCAGACACGTTGCAGGTACGATGAAATCTGGTGTTTACTATCCGTGCGACAAGCCATAGAAATGTGAAGAATCAATGCATGTGTCCTGGCAGTCTATGCCTGCTACCCACATTCTCATGCTGCAGCTTTAATCTGCCAGGTGAGACAGGGAAGGTTCAGTGTTATTTCAGACTTAAGCCAAACGCCACTGGCAACCCTTTTCACTGGAATATGTTCAGTCATTGTGTTTACATGATGTTTGTGCGGGCAGTAACCTGCATTTGCAATGTAGCTTCGCAGTCTTTAGGGACCCAGACTGAATGTTTGCATCCAACCTGAGGGCCTCTTTTTGTTTTCTTAACAGTGCAAACTCAACCGAGCATGCTCAGGGGGGAGGGTAACGACGCTACAACGCGGCTTGACGAGCGTCTAAACTCAACAATCGAAGGGAGAGTCATCATTCAAATCGGCCAATGGGAGCGGCGGATCGCCTCTCCTCTCCTCTCAGGGCTCAGTGGGGGCGGTGCTTATTCCCGAGGACCCACCCATCAAGGCCGCAGCGTTTGGTTGCACACAGGCTGCAGTTTCAGTTTGTTTTATTCACCATTTTGAGTAGCTGAAGGTAAAAAATTAACAAAAATCGCGTTTGGAGGACAAGTCGCTCCCGTAATTTTATTTTTACGCGCTAGCTCGGGCGGTGGAGTTGTGCGCCAACCTCGCCCCCCTCGGAGTTTTGCAGAGCGGGAATATTTCGGTTATTTTTTTTTATTTTTCTCTGGGCTTTCTTCACCCCCTTTCTTACATCCTTAACCTCTACAGTATTTCTGCAAAATGTCAAGACCAGTGAGGTACGTTTGCTGAATCCGTCCGCCGCGCTGCTTAATAACGACACGGTGCAGGCAAGGCATCGCGGGCTACACGCACGTCTCTACCGTGTCGTGCTTATGAGCGGGGAATTGTTTGTTTCATGAAAGATTTATGCAAAATGTGTGTGCGAGTGTGTGCGTCCCCCCCCCCTGTTGCCCGTACACCCTCGTTTTTCTAACATGGATCCCAGCAGTGTGGAGCGTTCGCCATGTCTCATAGCGATATCCATGCCCGCCGCCGTGGTGTGTCTAGCGTGTATCGCGCTTTTAGAAAACCGATCCGCGGTGTGCATTGTTGGGCGCTATGTAGGCCAGGCGGAAAATTAGTCCGTGAGATTTAACCGGTTACATCGTGTGGCTCGGTTACACTAACAGGCCTGATATTATTTTCCCCCTCTCTCGCCTGAGAATATGGCCACCCATTCATCCAGGGCAGGCTGTGAAACGCTAACATGAAAAAACACGACTGGAGGAGGTGGTCGTCGGCCTCTGGATTTGATCTTGTTACCGCGTTGACTAGCGTGTTCGTGCTACAGCCACTAATATAATATATATATATCGCGTTATGTTTGTGTATTGTTTTTTATTTTTTTATTTGAAGAACAATGGAAATGCGTATTTTCACCAATGGAAATGCTGTTGTAGGGAGAGAGAAAAAAAGGGGAGAGCGGGGGTACATTTTCACTGCTGGCAGTAAATTAACACTGTTGGCTGATGTCAGAGGGAGGCGGGGAGCTACAAGAAGTCACCACACCCCCCAATGCAAGAGCCCCGCTAGGATTCCAACACAAGGTGTCTCCAGGTCCTTTTTAAAGGCATAAAATGGCTTACATTTGGTTTTCCCCGTCTGATTCCCTTCCATACTACCGTCATACAGCATTTCGGCGTTTTTTTGGTGCGACATTTAAACTTAATTGACATAAGTCTACTCACATGGGACTACTGCTTTCTTTTTCACATTATTTTCGTTGTCGATTTAATTTCACCCTAACTGGCGTTCAATATGTGTCTTTTAAAAGTTTCAGGTTTGACTTGATGAAACATGCAGACACACCGACAAAGATGGGTCAACGTTTTTTTTGGGGGGTATCAAAATGCGATTTAAAAGCCGGTAATATTTTTTTCCTCTCGCGAGATTGCCACTGCGAGATCACATTTGCAAGTCGTGTAGCGTGTAACCCAAGAGTGTGTGTTGTGTGGCTGTATGGGCGCCTCTCCCCTCTGCTGCTGCCCTTTCTTGGTATTTCATTCAGCTCTCAGTCTGAACTCGCATCCCTTTATTGTTTTATATTATTATAACCGTTATTTTTATCATCATCATCATTATTGGGAACTCTCCATACCTTTAGCCCAAGTGAGCCCACATTTGATTTTGTAGTTTTTAATCAGTCTAATGGAGAGTAAAGGGGAGCACTCAGAACCATTGTTCCCTCCAAGCTGATAGTTTGATGACCAACATCTAATAATTTATCACATTTACCAAATGGTATTATCGGCAGCAGTCGCTCCAGAAAAGAGGGCTTGGAAGTTTTGGGGGCGTCACATGCAGGGACTTTGCCTTACCGCAGGGTTTAGTGAAATGAAGTGACAATTCTCCTCCTTTCTGGTTGCTCCGAGGTGTGTGTGGTAATGCATGCAGGCCAAGCGTGCCATTGGCTGCTCGGCATGGTCTGCAGGCATGTCTGGGGCCTTCACTGTGGTGTGTTCCTCCCTGCTCTTGTAATCTAAGCACTTGTTAAATGGTTTACGGCCCCTACCCCCCACCACCACCACCCACCCCCCCGCCCGCCCAGCCTGCTCATTTAACCTTGTGGGGCTCGGCAGATAATTACTATTACAGACAATGCTCGCAGAGGATCTGGGATGCCATTTGTGGCGCTTGGAGTGGGGGACGTGAAGACGATAGAGGGAGGATTTTTTTTCCCTGTGATTTTTAGCTGACACTGACCCTCGGTTATGTGTCAGCATTACTGCATGGCTTCTGGGGGTGTGGGTTACAGTGAGTACCTGAGCTGTGGTCAGCTGCCGTCACCTGAGGCTCTGCTCATACACTTTGCCAAATGAGCCCTGGAAACTGTAGATGGTACACTAGTGTCCAGTTCAGCGCCCCCACTACGAGGCTGCTTCACTAACCAAGTAGTACAACCTCAACACACACACACACGGCTGATATGTTGTCTGTTGAATTGCTAGTCATGATGGATATAATTGCGTGTTACCCCTTTAAAAAAATATATACTATGTACAGGGATGTGCACCATTTGGGCTGGACAGCAACACTGCTCAGTGTGTATCTTGATGTGTGTCCTTCCTCCACAGGAACAGGAAAGTGGTGAACTACTCACAATTCAACGAGTCTGATGATGCAGGTAAGGGAGGCTACATGTCTTTGTGTAATAGAGATGTAGTGGTATTGAATATCGACCCAACTAGGTGGAAAGTAGGCTATCGATATCAGACAATTTTGCCATTTTCGAATTCCACCAAAAGCATGTGTGACATTTCAGAAAATCAAAGCAACCTTTTTTTCTTTGTCCAACGAACCAGTAATACGGGTCTACATCTAATATATTTTCCAATAAAAGTAATGCATTGGATTTGTACAGCAGCACAATGTGGAAAAGAGGGAAACTCATGTAAATGAATGAAAGTGAAAAATGACATCGTCCCTGAGGTGTGTGCGTGTCCTTTCTCTGTAGATGAGGAGTACGGAGGCGACAAGCCCAAGAAGGCGCGCCCGGCCCCCCGTGAGCCGAAGCACAAACGCTCAAAGAACTCGCAGGAGGACAGGTGAGCTCGACGGCACCACCGGGCACACCTGGGTGGGTGGGGCTCGGTAGCAAAGCTGGCACAAGCACATCAGCGCCACCGAGCACCAAACTACGTTAGGACATTCAGTGGCAACTTTCTTTGCTCCATTTTCATCGAAGGTGCTGTATTTGAAATCGCCACTAAATCATTACCACGTTCATTTTGAGACGTTGGTATAATTACCGTAAACAAACAAGACCATCACCAAAAAGACTGCCAGCCTCTACTGGTCTCTTACCTTGATGGCCTTATGGCACAAAACAAGGAGCCGTTAAAACTTACCACTTTATTTCAGTTCCACTATTATAACTGCATTGTTTCAACTAAATGTATATGGGGAGAGGTTAAAGAGCTAAGAGCTACATCCTCTTTGCGACGGGGTGTATGGGAAACGTAGTCTTAACTTTGCGAAAATGCTCCATGTAGCACCTTTTAAATAAATCACCAGGCAAATCAGTTTTTTGTCACTTTTCTCACAACAAATCACTATCAGCATTGTCGCGTTTAGCTTTACCTGTGATTGGCCAAGTAGGAATTGCGGTTAGGAATTATTTCTTGGTCACGGTGATGATCGTAAGAAGAAAGCTGCAACAAACTACGTCTCAGGATTCAATGAGTATTTAATACAGCTCAGCGCTGAAAGGGAGAAATATCGGACAGCATCACTTCCTACGAGGATACTCTGAAGTACTCCAAGCAGAAACGGTTCCTTTACAAACTCATCCATGTGCTATTCTACATAGATCCTTTCATCCCCCTCAGCCTCTGTCTGTCGTCCCTATGTTAATTGAGTTGAGTGGAAGTAGTTTTGTCTCATCTTCCTCTAGACCTGTGAACACCACGTCTCTTGTGCTAATTTTCAATTGATTAAAGGCAACCAAAAGGCCTGTATTGTAAAGGAGGCCTCCACACGGCCTTCAGTGTATTGTGTTGCCGAGACAAGACAATCTTGCCTCGGTCAACTATATCATTTCCAACAACACTATAAATGTACGTGCATAGCTATTGGCCACACCCACTACAACAAACTGATTCGGATGCATTTCGACTGAATGAATGATTTTCCCACAATGCTCGAAGAAAAGCGGTTGAAGATGAGCGGCGGTCACGCTGTCATGTTTCTACAAGCTTGTTGCTTCACCTGATGTCACGTGATCAATTATCAAACACATTTTTCTGAGCGCTGGCAAGCAGTGTCTAAACGAAACTGTTGGGATCTTCTGCCAAAGTCTGGTAACCGAAGGATAATTGTTACCGGCGAAAATAGTTGGTTTCCTCATAGAAATATGTCACCGAGCCTGTTTTCAAAACCATTTCACGTGTAGATCAGATACTGCGCGTTCATTTAAAACTTGCTCACCGACTTTTTCAGCGGATCACTCGTACACAGTTTGTAATTGTGTGACAGAATTTAAATCACAGCAGAGCGTGTTAGGAACGTGTCAGGTTTTGATATTGATCTGGAGCCTGTCTGACCACCGTACGCCGTCAGATTCTCCACATCAAAGTCGCGTCTCGGTGCCGTTTGGTGCTCGGCGGGTGGCGATTCCAGACCCTGCTGGCAAGATTTCAGCCGTTACATCTATTTTCCATCAGTTGTCAGTAATAACCGCAAAACCGCCCGGCAGCAAAACCACATTCTACATTTTCAAACTAATTTTTTTTTTTAAATGCATTCATTTGCAGAGACAAATGGTTTTAAAAAGTTGGAAGTAATTCAATTAAACACAGCATTAAAGATGATGTTGTTTGGTGACAAATTCAAGGTATCGATATGTTGAACTATTCCCAGCCATCCTGGACAGCCCAGGTTTCTGCTTTCCCTGTCAGCTCTGACTCACACACTCAACTAAATCCCCCTCATAGGACCAATTCTTTATTATGAGAGTTGAAATGTAGATTAAGCCTGCGTCTTGGAGACCGTCTCCTTGGCCTCCCTACCTCTAGCTGACGTCTTCCATTCTCTTTCTTTATTCCAGCGAGGACTCTGACGAGAAGGTCACCAAACCCAAAAATGATTCTGCAGGTGAGTTGGTCTCGTGAGAAACTTAAAGGGGCTTTGGACGAGAAGGGCTAGCCCGGTCCTGAGCCCACCACGCGGTCTGACCGGCTTTCCTCTTTATCACCGCAGATGACTTTGGCAGCGAGGAAGAAGACAACGAGTTTGGGGAGGAGGAGGACGGAGGGAGTGAATATGAAGCGAAAAGAGGGAAAAAGGGAAAGAAGCCCAAGGTGGAGAAGCCAAGCAAGAGGACGCCGAAGAGAAAACGGCCCGCAGGTATACAACCCAAACTCCTTCCTGGTGCATGGGATTGACAATTATATTGCAATTCTCTTTTTTTTGTCTTTGTCTGTTGCTTTTGATTGTGGTGTGAATTGTGATTCATGTCTGCCCCGTTTTCTCTACATAATTTCCCCCCAACACCTTAAATGGTTGATCTGTAGGCCAGGGACTCTGTACAATACAACAATATGTTGTTCAGGAAGATGTATGTAAGGTCTTCATTGACTTGTGCAGTGCCAGTTTGCCAGGTTATGTGTCACTGTGCGTCATGGTGTCTTCCCCCCCCCCCCTGTGTTAGACGACAGTGATGAAGAGAGGGAGCTGAGTCGTAAGGTGCGTACAGTGCGCCAGGCCGCCTCCAAGGCTGTGTCCAAACAGAGGGAGATCCTGCTGGGTGACGGCGGCAGCGAGGATGAGGAGCAGGAAGACCAGGAGGAAGGCTACATGGACCGTATGTTCAACTGCACGATACACTGCAGCCTTCACACGTTGAACACAGTTTGACTAACACTTACTCCCCCTGGATATCATATGTATTGGATATTGGTCTTGAATTCCATTCTAACTGGTGCTAAAAGACCATAAAAAGTCTTAAATGTAATTTATTGAAACCTGGACCCACCCTGTATGTAGACGGTAAGGTAAAACTCCAGACACCCCCCCGCCTACATGAACTGCTAGTTAACCACCGCTGGAGAGTGCGACCTGCCCGATAGACTCACTGTGCCCATCTGTCCTGTGTGCAGCCGACGAGTCTGGCAGCGATGAGGACTTCATGGTGGAGGACGACGACGACAGCGACTACGGCCACTCCAAGAAGAGAAGCAAGAAGGTGATCCGACGGGGGCGACTGGAGAAGAAGGAGAAGAAATCCCCCAAGCCCCGACTAAAGGCCACAGGTGAGACGCCTCGTCCTGCTGCAGCCTCAAGCTTCTACCGAACTTTCTGTTGTTTCCTTAGAAATAAACTAAGATCAGTGTAGATTTACCAAGAAGGGGCGGAGCTGTGTTATAGTGTTTGAGATGGTGAAACATACAGAATAATCCCAAAAAATCATCAATTCTTATTTGGCCTGTAGCGAGAATAAATCTGAACCATGTCGGTACTTCTGTTCTGCCCCAATCACACAGTCAGAGTGAGTCATCAGGCTCTCTCTGATGGACAGCAGATGCTGACCAATCAGAATCCTCCTAGGCATCACGAGCGGATACGGTTACAGTCCTCTCCCACTTAAACTATATACCGGAGCTTCTTCACATGCTGAAAGTATTGATATCACATAACTATTTATCATTAGCTAGATAGCTGATAGGCCTGACGTTAGCTGTTGATGTTGGCTATAACATTACCTGAACTTCTGGCGCCATTAGTCATGTTAGTCGGGCAGAAAAAGTAGCCAGAAAAAATCACCTGGAAAAAGGGGAGACTAAGAAGAGACCTTCAAAGAGGCCTTGTTTTTTAACTGTTATTTGAATTAACAAATCAATCTTTTGCACCGGTAAGACATACACATGCACCTACATACATTTTTTCAGTTGATTGATGGCCTTGTCAAATTTACCCACTTTCATCCCTGACTCAATAATAAAGTGAGGTATTGGAATGAAGGCTTCAGAAGGCATGAAAACACCCCATAATAAATCTTGTTCATCAAACACTTTTCCATGGTTGGCACGACCCCTGACCCTGCTAGCTGACTGCTTTTTCTCTCTGGCTGGAAACTCAAAGTGCTTGTGGAAAACACACAAGCCCGTTGTGGCCGAGCTCACTTTATCTGAACCAAAATGTACCAGAGCAGCCCTTCAGGTAGTACTAGTTACTCTCAGGACGGCCTGTTGTCTCGGGGCGGCTACTGGCCAGTCAGAGCTTGAGGCGGGAATGTGGTCAGGCTTGTGGGTGGCTTTGCTCTGATACAAGTTATTGTTATCTTGAGCTGGTTTTTTTTATCAGCCACTTCTGCTTACAATGGAAGGTAAACACCCTCTTAAAAAATCAAATCTGTATCCACGTTATAAAGGGTGAGGTTGGCTAATGGCGTAAATGTAGACGAAAAGTGATTCAGTGAAAGTAAATGCGGGTTAAATAAACGGTATTTATTTTAAATATTAATGAAAGACTGATATACTGCTGTTAAAGTTAAAATGACAACGGTGAAACAACATGGGGGAAGTCACCTTGGTGCTCTCAAAAATAATGCCCCCCTCTACCTGCAGTGACGCTGCTTGGCCTGCGGGTGTCGCTGATTCCCTCGGTGTTCACTCAGTTTGGTCCCAATGAAATGAGTGAATACAATGAAAGATTGATTTATTTATTTTTTCTTTCTGTAATTTCTCAGCCAAGACAGCCGACAATTCTTGGGCGTCCCGCCGTGCCTATAAAGCTCCGTTGGAAACCCTGATAGGCTGTTTTATGTTGAAGTAAACATCACTGTTGAAGGGCAAGAGTACTAAGAAGGACACCATCCAACAACAAAAGGCTCTTTTTTTTTGGTACCAAGTCATAATAAGGAATGTAAAAACTTCAAATCAAACCACTAGAAAGTTACTACCCTGATTTATTAGTTGATTTTTCTCCGGTTTAATGGATTGTCCTGTACACCAGCCCTCATAAACCAGCCCTCTTCTCCCACACGAGCATCATTGTGATTCATGACAGTCGCCTGAACAAACAAACTGTAATTTCTTCTTCTTGGCCGGTAACTTCCATTTGGTGCTGGCGGCAAGTTAAGCACTGCTATAAAAGAGGAAAATATCTATTTTACTTAATTTGTCCCGAGAAAAGGTTTCAGTACTTTTAAGCCCTGGGAGTTTTTTACACGTATGAGATTTATTGCGATTTTGTTTTCACACCATGCAAGTGATGCTCCAACCCCAGCAAAAATAAAATACAAAATAATTAAGAAATAAACATCCTACAATCAAAGAACCAGACAGCAATCTTAACTTCAGACTTTTAGGTTTTTATACTGCAAAAATGAATCGCTTTCCCCTTGATGATGACGATTATTACTATAAATAACTTTGTAGATGTGTGTAGATGTTTTAAAGCCGAGTTTACAAGCAAGTATAAACAAGAAGACCCCACATGACAACTAGATGGGAATAGAGGGTCCAAACTATGACAGTAATATAATAAAAGCATCACATGACGTCTCTCAAAGGGTTTTCAGTGATTTAAAAGACGATACTGGTTCTGCTGTTCGGTGTCAGGAGTCCCAAGGTCAAAGACATTCAGTCCTATACGCACGTTGCTCCGCCTGAAGCGATGGAGAGGAAATGTTCTCATTAAATGTGAAGACATCTATTGTCTGTACTGAAGATATCGGTCTGTGAATGTCCCTTCTGACCCAGACTGAAGGGCAGGTCCCGGTTGAAGAAATATATATAGGATGCTGAATTGTTGTACAATGAGACTGAACCATCTTTTGGGCCAAAACGATGCAATTATTTATTCAACAGATACATTTGCATGTTATTTTTTTACTGCATTATTCCTTCATCATGATATTTTCTGCTTTAACGGAGCCTAATGTAACTACTAATGTCTAATGGTTTGGGTTTTTTGTTGCAAATTCTGATGCATCAAAATAAGAAACTGAATGGAAATGTCAAAATGTGCAAAAATGTGTCTATATTGCAATAACAAAAAAATTTTTGGTGCAAATTTTGACGTTTCCATTCAGTTTTTCTTATTAGTGTTGAGACTGATGATTTATCGTATCGTAACCGTTTTGCCGATCTCCTACCCCCAGTCACCCCCAGCCCCATGAAAGGCAAGGGGAAGGGGCGCCCCAGCGCCAAGGCCCTGGAGAAGAGCTCACCCAAAGAGGAGGAAGAGGAGGAGCCCGAGAGTCCCCTGGAGGAGGAAGAGGAGGAGCCCGAGAAGAAAGAGACCTCCCCCGCACCCAAGAAGACAAAGGAGCCCGCAGGAGGGGAGGAAGACGAGGAGGACGAAGAGGAGGAGGACGGCTCAGAAGAGGAGGCGCCCTCTGGAGAAGACTAGAAGATGGCGCCCGTCGAAGCCCCTCCTCGATTTCTCTCTCTCTCTTTTCAAGTTTTTGTTTTCTTTTGTTTCTCTGCATTTAGAGGGTTTATTTTGTTTTCGTGGTGGCCTGGCTCAATGGTTTGGACTTCATGTGCTTTTCTTGTTTTGCTCCTCCCCCCCCCGCCGCCCCGCCCCGAACCCCGCCTCCCACGATGGCTCATGTTTGTGAACATGCTGCGTATGTAAGGAGCCGTCTCCCCCCCCCCTCCTCCTCCTCCCCCATTTTGTATTTCAGTCACCCCCCCTGCTACAACACTCGGCTGTACCCACCCTCCTGTCCTCGTTCCCCCGTTCTGACCCGGTTGAACCTTTTTATCTTACTTTTATAACTTATGTGCAGAGTTCCCTGAAAACGGTTTCCGCAGACGTTAGGCGTCTGCCGTTCTAAGAGCATCCGTCCTGAGCCGTTGCCTGAAGTGTGAACAGACTAGGTCACTCTCCGCAGGCGTGTGTGTGTTTATTTTCCTTCTCTGGGATCATCGGTGATCTGACATGACGTCGGACCCCTTGATTTCTTCCTGTCTATCCGCGTTAGATCTGTGGTTACTGGGACTACTGGTTTGCTCGGTGCGTCCCACATCGCCCACCACTGTGCTGCTTTGACTCCCTCCAGTCAGTCAGCACTCTTGTCTTTCTTAGGTACTTTCTGCTTTTAACCCTTAGCCTGTTTTACCAGGACATTATAGGATGGTTGTTTTAAAATTTGAACGGTTTGTTGCCCAAATGACCCCGCAGCTTGACTCAGACCTTAAATTCTCTTGGATGTTTTTCAAGCGCTTTTTTTTTTTTTTGGGTGTCCAGAGTTGTTTTTATTTTGGACGGTGATCAACTGCTTGTGGATCATCAGCTGTAGCAGCTTAGTACCGATTTATAGGTGTGTTACAAGACATGGGGGGGGGGGGGGGGGGGGTCACCGCTGAGTGTTACATGCCAGACTGGCGCTACCACAGAGATCAGGCCCGTGTGTGTGTATGTGTGTTTTTGTTTTCCTTGTTTTAACCGTGGATGCTTGTGTGGGTACTCACTGTTAGAGGGTCTGCCATCGTCTCGGCGTGAAAGGGCTCCCATCTGCTGCTTATGTGACTTGGTTTATATTGTATGTGGGCTTTCAAATGATACACCTTGCTATGTGAAGCGCACCCTCCCTCCTCCTCCCCCCCAACACATTCCCTGCATGGCCAAAGCATCTTCTCACCATTCAACCCTTTGTGCCAGGCATCCTTACGTATTTTTTTTTTTTTCTTTTCTTTTTTTTTTTTTAAAGAAATATCAAGAAGAGATGGGGGTTTTTTTCTTTCGAGAGTCCAAAAAAAATGAATGTTTGTTTTTTGTTTTTTTTCTTCCTCCTGTTGGTTCATTGTTCTAATTCTCTATTCAGATTTTTTTTGTAATGTTTGTTTTTTAAGAAAAGAAATAAAATGTATCTTGATTTTAAAGAGAAAAGTCGACCCTATCCGATCTGTTCTGTCTAATGGTTGGCCTGACGAAGAGGGGGGGAGACCAGACCAGCCATTCCTCCCTTATTCACTCTCCTCCTCCTCCTCCATTCTGCTTTTCTGGTTTCACCCACCTTGACAATGACAGCGAATACAGTCGCCCTCCCCTCCCTCCCTCCCTCCCTCCCCCCCAGCAGACAGCCAAACCAGTTAATGGCCACTGTTGGTATCCATGTGTTGCAGTTTTCTCTTTGAGCTTTTTGTTGCCCACAGACTCCTTTAGACGCTAGAGACGCTCCATGTAGAGATGTGTATATTTCACAACATTTTTAAAGCGTGTGGTACTGAGACTCAAAAGGATTGAGGCGGTGTTAGTTAGTAAGCAGCTCAGTATATTTACCCAGAGGTCAATTCTAGGCATTCATTTGTCTATTTATTAATGCCTTAATTTCCGTTGAGTTGTGATGGGGAAGTAATGGCTCCGGTATCATCGGTGGAGGTCACTGGAGGAGAGGCTTGAGAATGTAATCTGTCCTGATGTTTTTTTTGGGGGGGTTGTTTTTTTTTTTTTTTGCCACGGATGGCAAATTAGGCTTGGGTTATCAATTTGTATGATCAGCAGACCATCCAAAGCCATAAATGATCTCAATACTAGTGAATTGGAGATCAAGTACAGCACTTGTGAGATTGTCTTTTTTTTTTTTTTTTTTTTTTGCGGTGATAAGTGGGGGTTTGATGTCAAAGCAAAAAATAAATAAAAATAGGAGAGGAAAAAAAATCCAAAAGTAAAGCTGCCATTGTAATCTTGGGATCGTACATTCTTTTTATTAGGCTTTTGTCAGGAGTGAATCAGACAATACCCTCTTCCCATTTGTCCCAAGACTGCAAATAGAGAAGTGTCCTGGACGTTTTCAGAACACCCTAAAAAAACCTCGTCTTTGGTTTCGAAGCACATTCATCTGATTGTTTGACGACTGTCCTTACTACAGTGGATTAGTGTGTTTTTGTTTTTGTTTTTTTCTACGTTCAGCTCCCAAATTGGCGCCGAACCTGTAATAACTTGTGTCGATTTAAGACGGTCGGACGGGGAGCTTAGGTAAACGATGCTGGTGTTTATACGAATCTAGTGCTCAGAGCTGTGTGTGTGCAGTTAGAGTAGGGGTCGGTGTCGGTACAGTCAGTGGTCTGGTAGTTGGCAGCACTGAGGGCTTGCATGGGACATACTCTATCTGAGGAGCAGGGGTTCCTATCCATCATCCCATAGGAGACACACGGCATGAGGCTGTGAGTTAATTCTCTTTGATCCATTCTACAATTTCTTCTGTTGTACTGTTTTGATTTTTTTTCTATGTACCTTTTTGAATTGTACTGGCAATGTAAATGTAAGCAAACTTGTGATTCCTACAGGTGAAGAAGTGGAGAAGCTTTTGTCAGTAGTTTGGAAAAGGAACGCTGAACTCTTGAATCTTTTGCATGTTGTGGAAAAAGTGAGAAGCGATGATGATGATGATGCTGATAACGGCAATATTGTGGTCTTACAAAAACAAAAAAAAAGTATTAACAACAACAACAACGATGTTGATAATGTTTTGGTTTCCCAGCTTCTAATAAAGGCAACCTACTTTTTATACGGATTTAACTACTTGTTTTCTGACGTTGAGCTCTGTGTTCTGTACGAGTGCGGTGGTGAAGAGGCTCTCGCCCTCAACCACACGGTGGTGCTGTTTCTTGCACCGTAGTCATGGAGACAGCAGGATACTATACTGCTATATATATATATATATATATATATATATATATATATATATATATATATACTACCCTGATGAAGAGCCTGCAGGAATAATCAGATCAGTATACATTCCTCCAATACTATTGATCTAGACACTACTCATATGGGTGTACTAGAGTAGGACGTATTACTTCATGTATAGATGGGCACCAGTCAGGTTAGTTTCACCCTAGATCGATAGACACTGATACTCCATTGCTGTGAACACACATTACCACATAAATGTGAGTGCAGGATTATCTGGAGTGAAAAAACCTGATTTGACGACAAGCTAGTGATAACCTATGAGAACATAAACACAGCAACAAACAAGAAAGCAAAACTATGACATGCTTCCCTAACTTTGAACATACATGCACATATTCCTGAAGTAACTGTGTGTGTGTGTGTGTTGCCTGTGTTTGTCCCCTGAGCTTCCCTTTCTAACTCTTGTGTATGTATATCTAGGCTTATCAGCACTTTTTTTTTCTTGCTGGCGTAACAATTCAGTTTTACACACACACACAATTAAGTGATGCTAGGTTGGTAGAGCCAAGCTTCCTGAAAGCATCCTGCGCCGTGGCCACCACGCTCCCAAAAACAAGGTGAGTAATGCACTACTCATCACCATCTGCTTTTGCACTTCCAGGCAGTTTGGTGCCATTTTCAATTATCTTTGAATGCGTCGGAGCTGCTGACTTGTAAGAGCTTCAGGTTTCCATCAATTCCAATTTTGGTTTGGTTCATCGTGATGGTTACCCTTCCCGGCAGGTGTATATGAGCAGGAAATGGCTCTCAGGTTTATGATGGGCTCAGCAAACAACACGGGGGATGATGGGTATGGTAATGGCTTTTGTGATTGCTCTCGGCCTGCCTGAGCGGTCCGACAGGGTGTCCAACAAGTCACGAGTATTTTTTTCTTGCAGTAGAACTTGTTTTCCCTGCACCTGCTAGTGGTCAGGGTGGTATCAGGGTTTCTGCTCTCTGAATGGAGGCGTGGAGAATCTCAAGTATGTCTTTTCTAACACAAATTGAATCGAAGGGACCTTCCGCCGTGAAACCATTCATTTGCTGTGCTGGAGTGGGAGAAAGACCAAACCCTCCAACCTGTCATTGGATGACTGGCACGTTGTAATGAAACAGCGGGTCCGCCCACAGGTTCCCAACCGGAGTTCCCTTGAGCCAGGATCTCCTTACCTCTCAGTGGGAGTGTCTATCCACCTGTTCTATCACCCGACAGGGATGACTGGAAGGGACACACACACCGCTGAGCTGCAGAGGGAACTTGTGATTGGACTGGGTGAGCTGCTATTGGCATTTCTAACCACTTTATTGCTTGTCTTTAAATAGAAGATTAAAGGACTTTTATGTGGCGAGTGAAGCGAAGGTGTCGGAGGATGAATGTACCAGGGTTCTTGTTTAATGAGTGACTGAATGAAATGTAAAGCTTTGAGTAGCGTGAAGTTCTTCGTAGTCAAAGGAAATTGAAAGTTCTTCATAGTCAAAGGAAACTGAAAATGACACAAATCAGGAAATGCCCGTCTTGACAGAACTATACATGTCAATATTGTAAATGGTGAACTTGCAACCACGAGCGCTTTCATTCCAGACAGACTGTTCGCACACCTTAACTCGTGGTTAAGAAGAGAAACTCAGAGAGCACAGCGAGTCATCTCGAATGCCCGGAGGGGATTCTGTAGTTCGGTGTTAACAAACCCTGAGAAATCCTTGATTCTACTGCAGCATTACGTCTCAGATTAGCTCTTTGGAAAGGGCAATCCCGCTGCAACTGACTTGAATCAAACGAGTTGGTGCACCAGACTGATGTGACAAGAAAAGTGCACAGAAGCTTCGTTCTCTGAAGGTGTTGTTGTCTCTCATCTCTCAGGCCCTGTCCTTTCACAGTGGACCCGACGCTACACGTGAAGAGGCGTGGAAGTAGCCACGAGTTTGTCTCTTGATGGAAACATTTGTCCGTCCTCGCAAGCCCATCGGTGTTCCTCAGCCACCACGCCCGTCTGCCTGTCACGTTCAAAAGGAAAGACAGAAAGTGGTCTCAAGAAAACTCTTGCACGAAACATCAAGCAATGGAGATAGTCCATAGCAGATAGGCAGGCAAAACCCCTCTGGATCACCCTGTTATTTATATGTTGTGTTGACACGGACCGATTACAACACCAGCAAAGACATTAAATGCGGGAAGGTAAGAGATATAAAGTGTAAGGTAGTGCCAGGTAAGCAGGGGGAGTATCAGGGGGCCATGCGAGGCCTGGTGTGGAAGCTGTTGCTGGTGAACGCTCTAGCATGTGGGCTGGAGGTGTGCTTGTGCGCAGGGATCTTCTACATCCCACTGCTGTTGCTGGAGGCCGGTATGGAGGAACGCTACATGACGATGGTGCTCGGTAAGTGGCTGAACCGCCAACACTGGGGGGGGGGGGTGACCGCAGGTGGAAACTTTTTGCTGTTACTGGGCGGGACTCGCTGCAGGTCACGGAAGCGGCGTACGATTATTAGTACAGCCCCATAGCACGCGTTGCTACGTCAGTCCCAGGCTGCCGTTATACAATTCGTCGCAATTGGCGGCAGCCGGTGTCGGATGTGAGGAGAACCAGCCTACCGGCCTGATTCCCTCCAACATCCAGCCAAGGGCTCAGCCACAACCATTAGAAGACTATAAGAAATGGTTAAACTTGAATTAGTAGTAGTATTAATATTATTTCTGCACGTTTTATGCCTAAGCAATAAAGACAGAATCTTCCAGAGTCATAATTTGTTTAGATTTAAACCGTCTGAACCGTGAGCTGAGTGCATCGTTACACCCCCTCTAATAAATCTCTGTTCCCAGTACAGCAAGTGTTTCCACTTTCCCGGTGTTACCTGCTCGTTCTATGTACCTTCTCGGTGAACCATTTCAGCAGCCGACAAAGTGCGACTAACTGCGTCTCCCTCTTTTCTATCAGCGGTGGATCCAGTTCTGGGCTTGATCTTTGTGCCAATGATCGGCTCTGCCAGCGATGCATGGCGTGGCCGTTTTGGTCGACGGCGGCCGTTCATCTGGGTCCTGAGCGTGGGAGTCCTGCTAGGCCTGCTGGTCATGCCCCAGGCCCGGCGCCTTGTCACCTTGCTATCCCCGCAGCACCCACACTGGCTGGTCACAACACTGCAGACAGTGGCGGTGTGTCTGATGGACTTCTGTGCAGAGGTGAGGTAGTGGCTAACACGTAGATCTGTTGTATTCGCCGGTGGCCTGCGGAAGAGAAAAACCTGTGATTATTTTGGGAGAACCAATTCAAAGTTATTTTTCTCCCGTGTTTAACACAATATAATGACTTAAGAAACAGGTGAAAAAAAGTTTTGCAAAACATTTCAATTAAAGAAAATGGAAATTGGGTCCACAATGGTTTGAAAGTAATAATCTGATATTTTCGTATATTTTGCTATTTTCTATCACCTGATATTACACAATATTGATTCAACCTCTAGCCACTTCATGAAAGCGTTTCCATTTGCTGTATTGGCTCTCCAGGCCGCTCTTACCGTCCTCCAGGCGCAGCTGTCAGACCTGTTCCCCGGGGAGGAGGAGAACCGTAGAGCCTTCTCAGTCAACTCCCTGATGATCGGCCTTGGGGGCTGCCTAGGGTAGGCCACTCATACCTCTATATTACACCTCCGACTCCCTTACTGGCTCTCTCTCTTTCAGTTTTGAATTACCTGCATTCCTGTAGAAATAGCTCTTAAATATGGTCTCAGGGACACTCTTGCATGTAGCCTCTTTCTATTTTCCTTGACTATCTTATCCATGTATTTATATTTTTCTCCTGTTTTGCTTTTACACTTTAGGTATTTAGCTGGCGCCCTTATAGCGACTTACAGCAACTTACAATGAGTGCAACAGAACAAACAAACTGTGATTCCAAGATTATCAACAACCAGCAACCAAAACTAAGGGGTGCAAAATTCCGTAGTAGCCTTACAATCTTCCTATGACCATCGAACCTGTAAGAGGAAGTGCTCGGAAGTAGAATAAGACCGAAGGAGCGATAGAAGGGATTTGTTTCTGATCCATGCCATTATCTTTATATAACGCTCTGTGTGCTCTCAGGTTCCTGATCCCTGCGGTGGACTGGAGCCGAGCTCCCATGGGAGCATATCTGGGTGGCCAGGAGGCCTTCGTCTACACCCTGTTCACCCTCTTCTTCCTTGGCTGCCTCCTCACCACTGCCTTCATCCCAAATGAGAGAGGGAGCGGAGGAGAAGAGAGAAAGCCTGGCAGCGGTAGCCCCTGGTGGAGTAGAAGCTGCCCTCCCCTGTGCCTCCCCCGGCCACAGTGTTTACACCTCGCAATGGGCCGGTGTGTATCAGCATGTATGTCAGTGCTGCCACGTATGTACGGGGCGTGTATTCGCGTGCCGGTGATCATATGGAGGCTTTTTGTGCTGAAGCTGTTCAATTGGATGGCTCTGCTAACTATCATGATGTTCTACACCAACTTCATTGGAGAGGGGCTGTACCAGGGAGTGCCGAGTGCAAAGCCAGAGTCGCAGGAGAGGCAACAGTATGATGAAGGTAGGCTGAGATGCTGTATATCCTGTATGTCCTGTATATAGTTTTTGTCCAACGCTTTGCAGTCATGTTAATTAGAGGGCAGTAGCCTAGAGGTTAGAGGAGTTGGCTTCACATGCCACCCCAGGTTTGGCTAGGAAAGTGTGGGTGGAGAAAGTGAATGAGTAAGACTCTCCCCTCCCTTAGCAATTACTGTTTACGTGCCCTTGAGCAAGGCACTAAACCACAACGACTCCAGTGGAGCTGCTCAGTGAGTCCCGGGTATGAATGTGTGAATGTGAAGCTGGAAGAGAATAAGCATAAGCTTGTCCTTTACAATGATTACCTGGTACATATCAGGTACACCCTGCTGGAATTCACATACTATATATTATACATTCATAGAACAAAAGTAGAGTCGGCATGAATTTATTAACACTACATACAGTATGTGATGTTTTGAGCATGCTGTTCTGAACCAGCCACATATTGTTCAGTCATACAGTCCCTGAATCGTAATGGGATTTAGGGCGTGATAAAGTACCATCATCACTACATATGAGAGTGTGGAGGGTGCTCTTTCTATTCTCAAATTTTACTGCGGAAGTCAAAGATGGAAAAGGGTTGGAAGAAAGGGTAGAGAAAGTGCACCCTCTGTACTTTTCTATAAAGCGATGGAAGGATATAACAACCTCTTTGAAGCTGTTCCACACTGTGCTCAGAAAACACCATTAAATATGTACTGAAGGGAGCTGAGATAATACTTCCTCGCAAGAAAGGTAAAATCTGAGCATTTCTGAAGCAAGACAGTATAGACTAGGGGTAAAGGGGTGAATACTTTATTAATACAAATATATTTCAGAGGCAGAGCTGCGCTGGAGGGAGAAGTAATCTCATTGGTCGGTTTAATGGGCGGAGCCAAAGACCCAGGTTAGTGAGTGGGGTTAGATTGAAGCCCAGTGAAAAAAGGAGGATGCTTATGAAGCTTAGTACTCTTGCTAGTAACTGAAAAAATGCAATCCAACTATACTGAGTTTTCTAGGTTAGCTAGTTAGCCTAGTTGACCTTCTAAGCTAGCCATACTAGCCTATAGCTAGCTAGGTAAGCTAGCTAGCTAGCTAGCCTGCTGATATTCCAAGACCATGTATGCTGTGTTCATGAATGATTGAAAAAATAAGTCATTGCCGTTTATATTTTTCATTTATGTTTTTGACCATGTTTTGACCAGGCTCTTTGGCTCCGCCCATTGAGGTGTAATTCAACCAATGAGATCATTTCTGCCCCGGAGCAGCGTTTGTGTAACTAAAACTCCAGTTCTCTTTCATAATATTTCGTTTGATGTCTCACTATGGGATGCATGCCTCGCTGCAGCCCTCAGAAGCATTAATCTCATTACGCCAATCCTGAATGGCTGGTGAACGTGCCCGTCTGAATGACGGTACCACGTCATTCAAACACCTCTTCTCACTCGGAGCATATCTCGCATCCAGGGCTGGCTAGCTGAACTGTCCACAGACAGATCTTATTTAGCTTCTGTTGCCGGGCGCTACTAGCTTTGGACAATTTTTCTGCTTCGTCGGTCACACCAGATCGAATTCAGTGCTTTCCCCGCCCTCCACGGCCTGGTTAGCACTGTCCTCGACGCCCCACCACGGCACTTCTAGCACCGAGCATTGGCACACCAGCCAATTCTCGGTTTTCTTCACAGTTAGCACACCAGCTAACTGCCTCGACTCCCTGCCTGCACACCAGCTCGCGAGGAATGGAGGCTAGAACCCCTCACACCAAAGGGTACGGAGACGTCGGGGCCCGTCCCTGTTGCTGTGGGAACAAGATAGCGAGTAAAGATCCACACCAGGTCTGCTCGTGCTGCCTGGGGCTGCAACACGCCCGGCTAGCTATCGACGTCCCCGGTTCGTGCCAACACTGTGCGGTGTTCACAGTCAAGAGTCTCCGCAGACGGAGATGAAGGTTTTATGAAGGGAGCGCGCAGGCTTCTCCCCGTGTCCAGACCACTGGTACCACCATGGGATCTGGCTGTGGTTCTGGAGGGGCTTAAGGGCCCTCCTTTTGAGCCACTGGAGGGGGCAGACTTGAAACACGTGTCTCTCAAGACTGTGTTGTTACTGGCTCTAGCTTCAGCTAAGCGGGTTAGTGACATCCATGCGCTTTCGGTGCATCCGCCAATGCACTCAGCTCTTCCTGGGGGATGTAAGGTTGATTTTGAGGCCCAACCCGGCTTTTGTGCCTAAGGTGGTGGGCTCATGTTCTCCTATTGACCTTGTGGCCTTTGCTGCCTTACCAGGAGAGCAGCGGTCACATGCGTTATGTCCAGTCTGTGCAGTGCGCACTTACATGGAGAGGACGAGGGGTTTCAGGAGGAGCGATCAGCTGTTCGTCTCCTGGGCTAATCCTCATAGAGGAAAATCACTAAGCAACGCCTATCCCACTGGGTGGTGGAGGCAATTGCTTTGGCCTATACGAGTCGGGGTTTGCAGCCACCTGTGGGCCTGCGAGCGCACTCGACTCGGGGCTTGGCCGCATCCTGGGCCTTATTCAGGGGAGTTTCTGTTCAGGATATCTGTGCTGCGGCGAGTTGGTCCTCACCTCTCACGTTCGTCCGCTTCTATAGGCTGGACGTCTCCACTCCGTGTGTGGCACACGCGGTTTTGCTGTCCTGATTGGAACGGAGTACTTTCCCTGTGGGTTGGTGGACGCTGGATAAGCTTGTCTGGCAATATAGGAGCAACCACATCCCATAGTGAGACATCGAACGAAATATTATGAAAGAGAACTTTAGGTTATTTGCATAACCCCGGTTCTCTGAGTAATATGAGTGAGATGTCTCACCAGACAACCCTTCTTGCTTGGGCGAGTGAGAAGAGGTGCTTATCTTGAATGACGTGGTACCGTCCGCATGAGCTATTTAAGGTAGGTGGGACTACCTGAGGCAGACGGACACGTTCACCAGCCAATCAGGATTGGCGTAATGAGATTAATGCTTCTGAGGGCTGCAGCGAGGCGTGCATCCCATAGTGAGACATCGCACTCATATTACTCAGAGAACCGGGGTTATGCAAATAACCTAAAGTTTCTCTGTGTCCCCAGGTGTGCGTATGGCCAGCCTGGGACTCTTCCTCCAGTGTGTGGTGTCGATGCTGTGCTCTGTGGGAATGGACCGCTGGGTGTCTCGACTGGGAGCCAAGGCGGTGTACAGTAGCGGTGCAGCTCTGCTGGTGTTTGCCACAGCCATCATGGCGGTCTCGGAAAGTGTGGTGGTGGTTACTGTCATGGCAGCCGTGACAGGATACTCCCTCTGCGTAGTGCAGGTCCTGCCATATACACTGCTGTGTCTCTATCACTCTGACAAACAGGCATGTCCTTCTCCCAATCACACAAAACACACACACTGTCATCATTACATGCAGGGATGTAGTGGAGGGTAAACCCAGCTGAAGTCAGTGCACCTTTTTATTTTATTTCATTTAATAGATTTTACCACAGTTTCAAGCTTGCATAAAGTTTTAAGAGGTAAATCTACCCTATATGTTTTAAATGTACAGTATATTGTTTAAATGTAGCTACAGTATATTTTTTGCTAAATAGTATTGAATTCATGTTAGTTATATGAGGATCTGACCCTTTGAGGGGGAAATAGCATATGGATTGTTTGGACTGGTTTGTTTTTCGCCTCATGATGATTACCAATTGGACGTCACTGTTTACCTCTACATCACTGCATGTAACATATATACTGCATCGTTATATGTAGAGGGTAAACCCACCTAAACTCAATTTACTCATCTTTCTATTTGCGTAATAGAGTTTACCAACCTTTTTAAGCTGAAGAATGTATAAAGAATATACAGCAGTAAGTAGTGTCAGACTGATAGAAGTCCTTTGAAGAAAACAGCATAAATTGCTGCTTTTTTTTTTAAAGGCTTTTGTTGACTTCTGTTCATATTGGTGCATATTTGCCTTTTCGACTCATCCCCGACTGAAGATCACAGTTTACCCCTCCTTTTTATTTGAGCTCTTCGTTTCACTCTTCTCTCCCTCAGGCTTTTTTCGCTTCTTCCGAGCTTCCACCTTACCAGCTCAGTGAAAGTGACAACACGGACCTCTCCGAGTCCCTCCTTCCCTCTGACTTAGCCACTCATCAGGGTAATGGTCACCCAGGGGGCGTCACTCTCTCTGGGGAAGCTCCCCACTGCTCCCCCCATACCTCCCTGTTGCTGGAGAGCGATGGAGATGAAGATGGAGATGAAGAAGAGGGAGTCTCTGAAAAAGGGATATGCTTTGACATGGCTATACTGGAAAATGCCTACCTGCTCTCACAGGTAAGGTCGGCGATGTGGAAGTTATTGCTTTTTTCTTTAATAATCATCTCAATAATAACATGTTATTATTGTTTTTAAAAGTGATTAAAGGGTGAAAATTAAACATTCAAGTGGCATTCTGGTTATTATTGCCTTTTAAAACTCTTTATTTTTCAATCCTATTATTAAGAGTATTTTATTTTATTTTATTCTACTCTGATTTGGGGATTTGGAGAGTCTTGGCCTTTCGTTTCCTCGTATTTCCTCTTACTCGCCACTGTATGCTATGTAATGAAGAAGGAAAATTAAAGTATTCTTTACAAGACATCAATGACTTTCTTTAAAAAACTAAAAAAACATTCTTTTTCTACTTTAGGTGCTGTCAGCAATGTGCCTCGGCTCTGTAGTGCAGCTGGCGAACAGTGTGAGGGCGTACATGGTGTCGGCCTGCTGCTTCAGCCTCCTGGCTTTGCTGTGCTCCGCTGGGGTCGTCTACAACCACGCCGACCTCCAACGCTGATCACCTCTTTGATCAAACCACGTGGTGAGAGGGTTAAAACCTGCCCGAGGATTACAGGACGTAACCTCAGTTGCAGGAAGAAGCGCATCCAGTGTGATAGTCACTGCAGGTGGATGGGAATGGCTCTCGCTCGGATGAAGGGAGCCTTCCTCGAGGGTTTAAGGAGGACCGGGGGTGCCATTTTGGGGTAAAAACAATAGAAGCATCGAGCCATCGGTTACTGTGACAGGCGGAAAGCACCCTTCGAGTTTACATTGTGCAACACGGTCATTGCAGTCACGTTATGTGTCAGATGTAGTAGTAGTGCTGGTTGGTACCGACAGTGCCTCCTCATGGCCAGTAATGAGATGTGGATGGATGCTGGGCTTTCATCATGGGCAGGGAAATTTAAGTACAGTAAGTATCAAAACAGTACAAAAAAAATGTTCATGTATAAAATGTGTTGGTTTTTTTTTTATTATTCTTGTATAGGGAGGGGTGGCGGGTCTATGCATTCTGAGTCTATGGTCAATATCCTGCTGTGTACTGTTGCTAAGAAACCGCAGCAGAGGTTTGACTCCTCGTGTGGTGCAGTATGCTGCAATCTTCTCACCCATATGCTCCGTTTGGCTTTCATAGAAGATCAGAACAACTAGCAACTAAATAATGCTGTAGACCATGGCGCCACACCGGTTATGAAAAGTGTCTGGCCACATAGGTCAGTTACCTAGATGTCATATCGACATGATCGACCCACGCCCTGCCCAGCTATTGTTCCACCTCGGGAGAAACTGGCATCATGTCCGGGGCAGTATTGACTTTTCAAACCTTTACATCATATTTGTCATATTTTCTTATCTAGAATGAGGCTGTGGGTGTGTACAGTATAACCAAGGCACTGATGGGCGTCCTGGTGGCTCAAACCGCATAACCGGGACGCCCTGGGTTTGAGTCCAGACCCTCACCCAAGCTTTCCTGTCTCTACTAACTATCGAAAAAAAGAATCAGGTGAATCCCTCTGTGGAAGCGACGAGGGAAAAAAACAGCTGGAATTCACCAGCGCTGTTTTCCAGGTGATATGCAAGCAGCTGTGAGTCTTGCCTTGAGTTGGCTCAGTCAGCATCAACGGACAGAGACGTCGTGCCAAGGACAAACTGACGGTCTCAGTGTGCTTCATGGTAACGTTGAGGCTGCAGCCACTCGTAACAGTCCACATTGTTCTGCACATCTCCATTGGATTCATTGTCAGCCAGTGAGCTTCTCCTCCTTGTGTATTTATGTTGGAGCAAATTGCACTAGCAGCAGTCGATGAGTTCATTTTGATGTAGTTTGTTCTGAGGGGAGCCGAGTCTCTCTTCATGACAATCAGCATTACGCCTGTTTATAACCAGCTATTACAACCATTTGTCACATTGATTGGATTTTCAAGCCATATTTTGTTACTCTACAGAATGTATTGATTTGTGTGAGTCTCTTAATAGACAAGTGTTACAATAAAATCATTCCACTGGACTCAGACACAAGTGCCTTTAGATCAAGAAATATTAGATATATCAGAAATATTAAAACTCAAATGATAAAAAATGGAGTGATATTTTACGGGAGTTTAAGATGTTGATTCTTCTTCCACGTGGTCTTTTGACTCTAAATCAAATGCTCCCTCTCTTTGGGTCCATCCCGCTGAACCACCGGAGGTCCCTGTTGCACCACAACAAGGATTTCAATACAGTACTTTGTCAGCAACCTTCGCCCTTTCTTTGATCCCCATGGGACACGGTGGTATGACATCCCACTAGATGATGTCTATCTGACGGGTTTCAGTTAAGGTGAAACTGAAATCTGTAATCCATTAATGAATGACGAGGCGTAGACAAGGGGTATCTCATGCTTGGGATCTGCTCTCCACACAGAGGGGAAGGTTTTATACCAATCACATTGTTTTGGCAAAAAACAGAAGGTCTGTTGGATTTATGTTTCCTCATAGCAAAGCGTGTGAGGACAGACTGACGGAGAAAAGGACAAGACTTGACTGGAGTATCAAAGTTAAGGTGACCTGCTCTTTCCATGAAACCAGGCAAATCCAGGTGAAAGCTGTGATTCCTTGTTGATTTCACCTAATAAAATCAAAGAGGAGATGGAGATGAAGGTGAGACGGTTAAAGAGTTTTAGTCCTCATGCATGGATTTGTGCAGAGCAAGGTGCCACTCACCAGTAGGAAGGTGGCCCTGATATGTTGTACACTCGGTGTATTTCTGTCAGTTTCCCCTAGGTGGGGCGAGTCACCTGAAACAACTAACTAACCCACATGAAACAATGTCATTATTCTGGGTTTCACTGGAGGGTTTTAGTATCCATTGGTCTAACTGCTGCTCCAGAGGCTTTTCTACCCTGAAGAATCAGATTCTGAGGGAAGACCTGATTTACCTTTTAGACTCTAAATACTTTAGAGACTCAACTTTAAAAAGTTCAGGTCCATAAGAGGATGGGCAGATGCATCCAACCTTTTGATACTCTTTACACTTTTTTCATATATTGAACTTTTTTCCCCCCCTAGAAATGAATGCCATGAAGTTGATAGTGACACCTGGTGGTCAAATTGTAAACAATTGTAAACTAATGAATTACATTTTCAAGCTTTCAAGCACACTTTGATGCTACTTTCAGTCTAGTTAATGTTGCTGTCCTACAGTCACCCTGATGGTCGCCGGCAGTGGAGAAACTAGTTCACCCCACCCTCCTGCAGACTTCCTCTGACCTGGAGAAGCCTGCAGAAGATGATACTACTGGTTGTAGAATAAAGAAATGTTATTCTTTGTAATCTGAGACTGCCTCAGTCCTCTTGGCCCAGTATGAACTACCACGTCACTGTTTTTCTTATTGTTATTGGCAAGTAAAGCTGAGGTACTACTGGCCCTAGTCTCACATTGCAGTGATAGAGAGGCCAATCACAAGGGGTTTCAGATGGGAATGGCCTCCCATAGGCCTTTATTTTTACAACTGGTACATGATAAATTGGTAGATTAATGGCAATGGGAGGTGATTAGCCAATCATCATTAATATTTTCTGTTGCTTCCTCAACCAACCAATGATCAGACGACTCTGGAAGCAGTCTCTCTTATGTCCTTAACTTTAGTTTAAGAGCTAAACAGATGTGCTCATTGGCCTATTTGGACAACACTCCCAAGTTTAAATTCTAACCTTTCAACTTCAAATTGTCACAGTTCAGTGCACTACACTTTCCAAACTGACCCGACCAAGGAACAAACTGAGGACCAATAGGAAAGTCACAAAGTCAAAAAGGAAATCAGAAGCAGACATTTCCTCCAGCAGAAGTTTAGTAGGATCTTGTTACAATCTGGGGTGAAACTAATGTTGCACATTACTAGAGGGAGGGCACCATTACTCAGGAAAAATAAAATTGATGAAAAGAGATTCCTCTTCCCCATATGGATTACTTAGAATGTCGCACACACAAACTACACAGAGCAAATCTACTGTGTCTTCATTATATTTGTATCGCCAAAGGCTGTGATAGATCAATATGTCTGTTTGTAGTTGTCTTTTCGAGTATTGCAGAATATTTCACAATAGCCTACAACTGAAATCAATGCAATATGGCACCGGGCCTTTGGGGTGAAATTTACAACACTGCAACCAACATCAGTAGCCAATATCTTTTTCACTGCCTGTGTACCAGATGGAGCACTTTTATTACAAAATGCACAATTGTTCTGCTTAACCAATCCACTATATGGTAAGAGTTATGCAACTTGTGTCTACTAACACAGTTCCAAAACCAGTGCTTGAGTTGCAGGAGCAACGACAACACAGACAAACTGTAGAGAGGCAAAACTGCAAAGACGAACAGGTCAAAGCTCACTTACAGGGATTGGACATACATTTAATGACCACAGTACTGATTCAACACCTCTGTGATCATGAGCTTCAAACATTAAAAGGTTTACTTGTCACATACACAGTTATAACAATATAAAAGTGCAGTGAAATGTGTGGTGGCATACTCTGAACACTGAGCTAGAGATAGAGACTAAACTAGGAGATACTACAAAAAAAAACAACAGTATTTAAACTATTTGAAAGTCAGCATATACATGTGCATGTGAATGTGCAATGTAGGCAATGTAAATGCCAGTATGAAAAAATGTTGTGTAAGTATGCAACATGTAATCTGGATGTTGAGTCGTGTTTCCTACATCCAGATTCCAGATGGGTTTACATCTGATGAAAGCCAAAGGATGTGATCAACCCACAATGACTGTTGCCAACTGTTGTTGTTGTGGCGGTTGATCTGTGATGTACTGGGACTCAGTAGGTCTGGTGATTGCTCTGCATGGTCACTGTTTATGAGGCCCTATGGTGCAAACAGTCCCCTCGTGATATTCCCATTTTTCAAAATAATAATGCCCCAAAACACACAAAACAAATTAAGGAGGTTTCATGAAGACCAGGAGGAGGTCAAACTCCTTGCACAGGCTCCCCAGGCACCAGATCCAAACATGAATGAGCCTTTTTTGGGAATCTTTTTTAGATCTCCACTTCCTTCATCCCCCAAAGAACTGGAGGCTTTCCTTCTTCTATAGTTCAGGACAGGATGACAGCAGTTAACGGTGGATTGAAGCTGTTCTGACGGCAAAGGGTGGCCCTACTCTATTAGCTAACTATTAGCTCCGGTTATATCGGTGTTTCCGTTATTTTGTCCACCCTCTGTATATAACATCAATAGGCTACATTGTATACTGGTCAGCGACGATACAGTGATCTCTCCACCAACACATGGCAAAGCAGAATTTATCGAGCGGCAACCAATCAGAGCGCTCCTTTTAGGGCGAGCCTCCGTGAGCTCGACCAATCGGGGAGGCAGAACGGGACCCGTGCCTCCGAGTTGTGCAGTGATGCGGTCACGTGACTGCGAGAGGAAGGAATGCCAACATGGACCCGTGGCAAGGACGGGATCTGAGTCCGCTGCCACAATAACACGACGGAGAAACGACGCCCGTCGACGGTGCAGCCTCTGCGCTCCGAACAACACACGGTAGGTTCCGCCGCACGCGCTGGGATTTTCGGATCTTCGGTATCGACGGAGAGACACGAGGAGTATAAATAGAAAACATTTTTTTTTTTTACCCAGCCTAACTTGAGACTCGTGGATTCCAGGCACACTCGCATTCACGAGGATTGCCATGTTGTCTAGCGCCCCTCCTCAAATACAGTCAAAGTGTTGTGTGTGTGTGTGTGTGTGTGTGTGTGCGTGTGTGTGCGTGCGCGCGGGGGGGGGGCGGGTACTTGTTTGCGCAGGGGGTTAGTTTTCCCTCGCCATAGGGTTTATGGGCGCGTCAGTGTGGGCCGTGTTTACCAAGCGCCTATGTTCACGCGCAGTGTCGGGCCCTGCTGCAACATGTGCGTGATGGGTCAGACAGCAGATGATGCTAGCAACACAGATCCTGTATGTTAGCTGATGTGTATATTCTCCTTTCCGCTGGATAGCTACTTCGGGACTCAGCTTCCCAATGTGGGGCCCGGGGACCAGCGGGGGGTCCTTGATGAGGGTCCATGGGGATTAAAGTTCCAGGTTATAGTTATATGAATAGTTTGATTTGAATTTTATTTCACAGGCTAGAAATGATCATAACCAGATAATTCCCAAGACTGTTTTGATTATTGTTATATGTATTGTATTGTTATATAAGTCGACGCTAAATCATATCTGATGACTAAAAACTTGTCAGATGGAGTTTCTTGGGGCAGAATTTGATCAAATTGTCCAAAACACATTAATTTGCGGATCCTTGACATGAAACGTTGTGGGAACCCTAAACCCGGACCTTTCAGTACATTGTTTTCCATGCTCTTCTACTTCCTGACCACAGTCATCTGCCCCTTGCAGGTTTGTTGATTCCCGTGTTGGTTACGGTTTCCCTGGCGTCGCCCCCTGCCGCGTCTCGCCTGAATCAATGGTGTCTATCAGCAGCAGAACGCCGAGTTTGGAGAGCGACCTGTTCAGGGAGGGCAGCGGCGGCCTGTTCTCCCCGGGCCACGGAGAGGGCAGCGGGCAGCGAGGGGGGCAGTTCGCTCTCCTGTTACAGCCCCGAGGCCGGGGAGCTGGAAGCCATGTTCAGCTCCAGCCCCGGAGAGGAGGAGGAGGAGGAGGAGGAGGACGCCGATGATGATGAAGGGGGTCGTCTGCGTATTATTCTAGGACCAGAGGGCGAGGAGGGTGGCCACGATGCGAGCCAGGACCTGCCAGAATTCCCCCTCCATCTGCCGTCCCCGTTCTCCCCGACCCTGGAGGACATAGAGGAGTTCCTGAGGGAGAAGATGGAGCTGGTCAGAGAGGGCCTGCTGGCCACTAAAGAAGAGGCCTGCCCTTCCCCGTGCAGCTCCACTGAATCTCCATCCTCCACTGAATCTCCATCCTCCTCCCTAGCGACTAACTGCGACCCAGGGACCAGCACCTCCCGGCGTCCCTCCAGCCTAAACACCCCTCAGAACCAAGAACACAGTCCGACCTCAGCTGACCCTTCCTCTTCTGCCCATATGACCCCCTCCCCACGCACATCGTCGTCCCCTTCTTCCTCCACCTCGGCCTTACCGATGCTCCTGGGCGCTCCGTTGGTGCTCCAGCTCCAGCCCCTACCGCTGGCCCAGCCCCACACCCCGACGGGCTCTCCTCCCGGGACCCCCGGCGGCATTCGGCTTGCCCATCTGGTCGTGGGTCTCCAGGGTGCCGCGGGGCAGAATTTCACCCTGCTGGCCCCGCAGGTGCCCTCTGCCTCCGCCACACTGGTGCCACTACACAGTGGGGATGCAGGGTCAGCTGACCATAAGTATGTGAAGATTGCCCCGCTGCCCATCACACTGAGGACTCTGGAGATTACGGGCATTACAGGGGTCGGGGGCCAGGGCGGCGGGCTGTTAAAGGCAGTGGCCCCCCGGGTGTCCAGAGCGCCCCCTACTGAGACTCTGAGGGTCCATAAATGCTCCCACCCGGGCTGCGAGAAGATGTACACCAAGAGCAGCCACCTGAAAGCCCACTTCCGCCGGCATACAGGAGAGAAACCCTACACATGTAGCTGGCCTGACTGTGGCTGGAGGTATGTGTCATGACGGGTAGTGTAAAAGCACTGGGATGTACAGTAAAAACACAAACGTTTTCAAAATGTACCTGCGATTAAAGGAGTACACAAAGTTTTTCGGTAGATTGGCCCAGTGGTCAACTTACTTCTTAAGTGATGAGAACATGGATACCAAAATCGTCCATGTGTCCCTGGTAGATCACTGTTCTCTGGTGCTCCATGCTTTAGCATACACAGATGTTGGTGTTTTTATTATATGATCTTTAAAATATATATGTCAACTCAATATAGATGATGTAGCCAGGTTTATTTTTGGAACTATTTCTGGTGAGCAACCACGTATTCATCCACTGTGCAGTGATTTTTAGCTATAGTCTCCCATCACCCACCACCTTCTGTCCCTATGGAAACAGGTAATGTAGTCCCTGCTAGTTTTAAACAGCATGGCATCATATTTTGTGTACATTTTACCAATCTACTACACAAAACCTATCCACAGATCATTACCATTTAGCTTTAACTGTTACAAGTTATAATTTTCTCACTTTTGAAATAATGCTAGTGGCCTACTATCACTCAACATAGTGTATGCTAAAGTGTTAGCATGGAGCCTACTATCACCCAAAATAGTGTATGCTGAAGTATTAGCATGGAGGCTACTATCACCCAACAAAGTGTATGTTAAAGTGTTAGCATGGAGGCTACTATCACCCAACATAGTGTATGCTCAAGTGTTAGCATGGAGGCTACTATCGTCCAACATAGTGTGTGCTAAAGTGTTAGCATGGAGCCTACTATCACCCAAAATAGTGTATGCTGAAGTATTAGCATGGAGCCTACTATCACCCAACATAGTGTATGCTCAAGTGTTAGCATGGAGGCTACTATCACCCAACATAGTGTATGCTCAAGTATTAGCATGGAGGCTACTATCACTCAACATAGTGTATGCTCAAGTGTTAGCATGGAGGCTACTATCACCCAACATAGTGTATGCTCAAGTATTAGCATGGAGGCTACTATCACCCAACATAGTGTATGCTCAAGTGTTAGCACGGAGGCTACTATCATCCAACATAGTGTATGCTCAAGTGTTAGCATGGAGGCCCACTATCACCCAACATAGTGTATGCTCAAGTGTTAGCATGGAGGCTACTATCACCCAACATAGTGTATGCTCAAGTATTAGCATGGAGGCTACTATCACCCAACATAGTGTATGCTCAAGTGTTAGCATGGAGGCTACTATCATCCAACATAGTGTATGCTCAAGTGTTAGCATGGAGCCCACTATCACCCAACATAGTGTATGCTCAAGTGTTAGCATGGAGCCTACTATCACCCAACATAGTAGCCTCCATGCTAAAACTTGAGCATACACTATCACCCAACATAGTGTATGCTCAAGTGTTAGCATGGAGGCTACTATCACTCAACATAGTGTAAGTGTAAAACTGTATATGTCTGCTCTTGCGTTGCCAGGTTCTCCCGGTCAGATGAACTCTCTCGTCACCGGCGCTCTCACTCTGGAATCAAGCCATACGAGTGTTCGCTGTGCGAGAAGAAGTTTGCCCGCAGTGACCATCTATCCAAACACACAAAGGTCCACCGCAGCTCCAGGCCCAACAGGATCATCAGGGCCACAGTGTGACACCTTCACCTGGTCCGGCACCCTGCCCAGCACCCTGCCCAGCACCCAGCCAACCCAATCCAGCCCAGGCCAGGGGAGCGTGGGTCTCCCTCAGGACTTTCGGTGCTTTGTGAGCAGAACTTCCACATGAATCTTGAGAGCTGGCGGCTGTTTCCCCTTCATATCCTGTCTGCATACCTTTCCTCTCCCCTCGCTGTATCTCGTCCTCTCCTCTCCTGTCCTGTCCGTTAACCTCTCGCCGTTCCTTCAGAGCAGATGTGTGCTTGTCCTTAGTGCCGCAGTGAGCTAACAGCCACCTCAGGAACAAAAAGGTCGCTCAGCTGAAAATGGATTCCTGGCCCACAGACACGCACACAGATGACAACTGCATAAGAGGCATCGGTCTTACAGCAGAGACCTCTCTTGTCTCTCTTGTAACCCGTTGCTTGCACTACACTTCCTGTTAATAACAATTATAACTATACTGCTATAGCACTTAAAGTTAGACAGTGTTTCTGTCAGCAGCATGTACTACCCCCTCTTGCTCAAAGCCAAACTTCAGTATCCATGTCCTTAAAGCTTCCCCACCTTAGTTGGTTAACTCATTTCTAAATGAATCATATCTAACTTTGCAATGGGTTAATCTGGAACTATTCCACCCCCCCCAAAGAAAAATCCACTAAACTTATTGCGAAACTGGTAAAGTTGCTAAAAAAACAATCTAGGAACATGATTCCTAAAGTATAAAACTACTTTGTGTTTGTGTAGCGTCACATCCACATGCCATGTGTTGCCATCACAAGGGTTGTGGTGGACATGGCTTCACGTGGCTGAGTTTTACGGCCATCTCCATGAGGGGAAAACCTTTTTTTAAAGCAGTAGAAGTCTCCTCTGGCACGCCTTTTCCCCCCCACTTAGATGGAATTTTAGATTGCTCTCGAAATTGCCGAGACTTTGCTTGACAACACCGCACTCGAGGCTTTGCTCACATTTCAGCCGATAGAGAATAACTCCCCGACCTTCAGGCGCTTTACGACCCCTGGCCTTTTTTCTTTTTTTACACATTTATCCTGTCACGACCAGTTTGCCTTTCATCAATCCCACTCCTGATCGATGCCTTTGTCCGTGTCACACAACCTGACTTGATCCTGCGTTTGTACTGTTATCATATGACTGCTCTTATTTAACTGTGACTCTGAACTGTGGGGTTGCCAAACCAGTTGTTCTGGCCCTCCGAGAGCATGAAAACGACACCCCCCCTTGCTGCGTGACACACAATTTATAAGCTCTTTGTTCTCTGTCTTTGAAATCATTGTGCAGCCGACTTATGTGGCCTAGCAACTTCTCGGCATGTATGTTTTATACTTTTGACTCGACAGCGCAAAGCGATGTGAAACACAATACTGCTCGCTCTAATTTACAGTAGCAGAAATACTGTAAACACTTCTCTCTTTTGGTTACAGCAGCAAGGAAAGCTATTGATTTAAACCTGGAAGGGCAGCTAATCTCTACTCAATCATATGTATTAGCCTACTCAATATAATGTTACCGAACATAAAGGACAATGTAAACACGTGTACAGAGCTTGTAGCCTTTAAATAGAGGTCTTTATCAAAGAGGATTTTCAATCAGTGCATTAAGCTATTTAGAAATGTTTTTGGAGAGGGTTTTTTTTTTTTTTTTTTTTGGTCCGTCATGTGAGTTTGATTGTAGCGTGATCAATCTGTGGAATGTCACCGGCTGATTTAACGGCCCGGGATTTGGAGTCCCACTCTGCCCGTTCACAGCCCATTAAGCTGAATCTGCTGGTCTCAAGTGCACTTGTGTTAGCGGACCGTGGAAGTGGTCGTCGATCTCTGTGGCGGTTCCACAAAACGTATTGGAACCATAAAATGTCAAAGTGCACGTTAAGCCTCACCGTGGCTAGCTGTCACTTGAAGAGGTTGGTGCTTGTTAACCGGTGCTTCACTGATACAGGTTGAATAGACGATATATCTCTTGAACCAGATAACATGTACTTATTACTACACACTATAGGCTACTGGCGGTCTCACCTTGTGAGCCCAACTGGTGCTTTTGGATAAACCCAACAAAGCACTTCTCTATGTCTCTTACCGTTATGGATGCATTAGGTTTCATACTTTAAAAACAACCCGTGCGTAGTAATGTAGAAACCCATTTAAAGCGGACAGACGGGCAGACATGTTTATCTGTCTGAACCAGTGATGTCTTTGTGTCTGAGCCTCCCCAGGCTGCTCCTACTGACCTACATCCAGTCCTGTATCCCCTAATCATCATCCAGTTCTCTCTATTTCTATCTGTCTCTCTGTCTCTCTCTCTTGCTGTCCTGCCTGTATATCTGTTGGAATACAGGCTGTATTTTTTCAATACCAGAAAAGCTATTTTCCTATTTACAAAAATAAAAGAGTAAGATCTCAAAGGACTGACTCATTTGCCTTCTTGTAATTTGCTTGTCCAGATCTGTCAGAGCTATCTTGAGGACTAAATGAATAACTGTTATTGCTTTAACTTTTATGTCAGGTCAGGAAAGTTTGGAAAATTAATTTGATCATTTTCACATCTTTAATTACACAAACCAGTCTGGAAAATGGGAAAGAAAAAAAAACACATGAATACACATTTTCTGTTGTTCAGCACCGACTGCCTTTCTACTTATTGTAACTGTGTTGTAATCTTCAGCTTCGGCCTAGTTTAGACAGCCCGGCCACTATTAGCAAACACTATGTTGCACACAGGCTAAAATCCAGTCAGATACAGTCCCAAAATAAGAGCAGGGAAACGATGGGATTTTGAAATGAAAAGATGTGCAACCCTTTAATAGTAATTTATATAGAAAACAGTCACAAAACCATTTACAGGGGATACAAAATCAACAAGTCTATAAAAATAAGTTCCTCCACCAGGCCAGTGTAAAGTCTAGGAGCCCTGATGGTAAAATTCCAAACAGCTCTTAGTTTTTATTGTAGGCTACATTTTGGAGCAGCCAAAACCACAAATCCTGACAGTATTAGAGATGATAATCAGGGACCCTTGACTCATTTGTGCATCCGCTGAAGTGTCAGGGGAATCCAGAGTTAACCACATCCACTAGTTTACCAGCCAGGCTGAATTTGAAAACAGAAAAATAACCTTACATAGTCACGAGTCACCCCCACCTCTACTAATATATCACCACTGAACTGAGGAAAAGCGTAATTTCCTGCAGCACCAAACAATGACGGGGGGGGGAGCGAGTAGGTGGCAGGGTATCATCAAGGCCGTTTCAGTGGGTCTCTGTCCGGGTAGAAAGTGCTTTCAGTCCCGTAATCACGTTCCAACACTGGTTTGACTGCCGCAGTGTGGTGCGTGCAATGCTCAGACGGAGAAACGAGGGTAAGCGCGCGCAGGGGGGAAATCGCTGCTCTGTCTCCGAGCGTGTCTGGCTGGGATATTTGGCTGCCGGTGCTTTCCAGTTGTGTTCGGCTGGGTGGGAGCGCCCAGAGGAAGCTGGGCCCGGGTTCAAAGCAGAAACCCGCGTTCCCTCCTTCCCCTTTCCTTCCCCTCGTACTGTCGCCATTCTGAGCCGACGGGGTCGGTGAAAGCGGTGCGTCGGATTTCCGCTGTGGTTGTCTGATCCACAACGCCGGGGCAGTCCCGCGAAGAGAAAGTGGACATAGGAAGGAAGGAAGGAAGGGTGGGTACTTTTTGAAATGAAATTCGGCCACGGGCTGTAACGTAATAAGAGTAAGCTGACAACAATTGTGGACAGAGGTTACTGTAGGTCAGAGCGCTGTAGGGGTTTTAAAGAGGAAGAGCACTCCCGTTAAAAAGTGATGTATTTAATCTAATCGGTAAGCGTGCGCACGTGCAACTCCCTCCTAACGACCAAAGAGGAAACAATGACTAGTGGGCTGATTTTGACGGTACATTAACTTTTTACTAGAATATGTGAATTCTCAGAAAATCGCCTTCAGTCTTTTTTTTCCATCTCTCCCATCACCCTGTAGGCAGACACACATCGGTATCACATTATGAAATAGGAAGTAGGGCAAACATGTCTGACATTGGGAGACAAAAGAGAGCATTCACTAAAACAACAGATGAAGCTGGGCTCAGGATCAACGTGTGTTCATGTTGCACATGAGTTCTGCAGGTAGCGTCCCAGGAATTTAAAGAGTCATCTAATGCTGTAGTGAAGACTACAGTTTGACCGATATATGGGTTTTGAAGGTGGATATCGATAGGGTTATTTTCGGATTTAAGTTGCCGATATTTTGTGCTAATATTGAAGATCTATAAATGTGACCAAGGATTCAGTGGGTCTCCCAGAGTTTTATTCTTCATGGTGGAAAAGCCTCTGTCACAGAATGTAGACCACGGGACACTAAAACCATTCAGACACATACTAATGTCATCGTTTTAGGGTTAGCAGCTCTTTAAGGCAAGACCCGCCCCCTCTTCTCAATGGTAGCTAAACTCTGGGATACATTACTGCCTTTAAATGAAAAATGTATTTACAAAAGACCTTATTGAACAATTAATAAATAAAATCTGAAAAGAAAATATGTTTTTTGGGGGATTTTACAGACTTTTTTTTTATATATCTCCAGTCAGGATGGAAGCTCCATATCTTTCTCTCTCACCTATTTACTTATTTACACTGTCTGTCTGACATTACAGTGATTGAAAGTTAGATTCTGTGAAGCTGAGGATGAAGTATATCTGCATAGGAAAACGTAGTCTTTCTCACAAACTGATAATTGCTGTCACAGTGTAAAGGTGCAAGGTGCATCGATATGGAAAATCCACACAGGTATCTCCCTCCACTCTGATGAGTCACCCAACTAGCAACTCAATCCAGCACGACTCCTCTACAAATAGGTACCCGGTCTTCTCTAACTGCACTGCATTGTGCTCTGAGGATTGAATATCCTGAAGGATTTCTGGCTGGGTCTCAGAGTCCATCACTGATTGGGTGCCTAAACCTAAACAACCAACTGTGCCTGTACGGTGCTTGTAGCATGCTTTTTCATGAGCTTAAGGTGAGGTGTTGAAGCTGGTTAGGACAGTTGATTATAATCTAAATGCATATTTACTGACAGTTCAATCAGGAGAGACTCATTTTGCAAGTTTGAAATCAAACTTTTATTAGACAAAATAAACCAAATGTTCTCCCATGAATCGCTGAAGAGCAGGAAACTTCCTCCTCATTTGGGGAGACTGAAGAACCTGCTCGGAAGAGGAAAACAAGCGATTGGTATGAGGGGAGATTTGGGGGAAACCCTGCCTGGCTGGGCAGGGGCAGAGGAAGAATCACCACCATTCATTAAAGCTGCACTAGGCAATTTTACACAGCCTCTAATGGAAGCAAGAGGTAACTGACTACATTTTGAGGCCCCTGAAATCATGTAACGTGATGCCAATAAACTCTGCACTCTGCACAATAGTTAAAGGTCTTCTTCTAGGTGTCTGGTGGTTGTGGAGGTGGTGAAGAGGTTCAGCCATCATTGATGAGTCCAGGTTTCTCTGGATGACGTGCTTGCTCACTTCTGTGTAGGAGACAGTTTGGTGTTTCACTTTGATTCACCACTTCCTGTGTGTACAGATCTTCTGCCAGTGTCCATGCCAACACCAGTCATTAATTTGAGACAACAAGGCAAATATGTCACGCTCTTCTGTCACTGCATCTTTAAGGACAATGGCATGGTGGTGAATGAGAAAGCGGTGTAAACTATGAATTCTAGTTGGTAATGAGCATAAAACAAACAAATCAAAGAAAATCAGAATAGACTAACTTTTCTAAATTGGAAGCAGCTACCCTGTGACTACATTGTGAAGATTTCAGAAGATTTCGCAGGGCTTTAAACTTCCCTTCAACATCATGTTATGACTACAAGGCTGCTGTATCTGCTGAAGGAGGGTGGTGTGTGACTGCTATAAGGCATCATACTGCCATTTAGTGGCCAATTTGAGTATTTTTCTCACAGGATCTCTAATCTGAAAACGTGTATCTATCTATCTATTCATACTTTTTTAAATCTCCTATGGTATTACTATAATATTCATATAGAAACTTATAGAGAATAGGGTTTTGCTGTGATATTTTTATAGCATCCTACTAAAATGTGTTGCTCTTTTTAGCATATGGGGAATATACTACAGTATGTACAGTATATTAAATATTATCTTCAAGTGCTTGTTTAGCTTAATGCAAAGACTAGTATTGTAGATTATATACATATGTTTTCGATTTCATTTTTTAAATTTTTTAAGTTTAATTCTCAGCAAAGTGATAACACTAAAACAATGAACCTATACGTTATAGACTATTATTATAACTTTTATAGAGAAATTCTGTCGTTGTAAATTATAACAACAAACAAACAACATCAAAAAAACAGGAAGTGATCTCAGCATGGGTTTAATGCCGCCTTCATGTGCAGCGGAAAAGTTGTAATTTCGATGGACACACATGAACGACCCAACAAAGGGGATTTTCTGATACTTGAGTTGCTGAGGTGTGACGTTAAAGAGAACAAGAGAACATAGAAGCTGACTAAAAGTTAATCAAAGAGTGCATATAGAAACTGACAATAGTAACAGCAACGATTCTGTGTAAATAATTGTAATTATTGTGTAAATAATTGTTATTATTTTATGCTTATTCTGTGTAAATAATTATTTTCTGTTTATATATCAACTCTTTGATTGACTTTTACTTGTCGCGCAATTTCGTTTTTAACAATCTAATAAAATCACCAATTACAAACCTGATGTGCATTTTATCTCCTTCATTCTGCAGCACAAAGTAGCTATGTTCCGTTTGATTTATAAAACAATACAACATCGACCACAATACTCCGTTTACAGGGTCTAATTTGTTATTTGCTAGGTGCTTGAATGGTCGACGAGTCGTATTTACGACCTCAGCACTCGGAAGACGGAGCTTACGAGGAGCACCTGATGGCAGCATAATTTCCTGCTCAAACCTCCTATCGCCAGAAGAAGCCAAAGGCAGTTTAATGTATTTTCTACTCAGATATTTGCTTGACAGTTTGTTTGCTGCTTGTTCACTGAGTTATGGCTGACTAGAAATCTTCACAACAATGTTTTGGGAAATTTTCGACGCCGTTGGACCACTCGAAAATTCAGCGGGCTCTGCGAGCGAGGTAATGTTAGCAGGCAAGCTAACGCTATGCTAGCTAACTTCTTATAGCAAACTAACGTTAACCGCAGACCGTCTTGTTGTTTGGCTTGAACGAGCGTTTGCACACATGCCAAAAAGCGAAAGTAACCTTTGAGGTCGATGCTGCGATGTGCACTTGAAACCGCCTGTAAATACCAACTACCAGCCTCTGTTAAGGTTAGTTTTATTCATCCAACAAGTGGTCTTTTATGTTGTTGTGGGCTACGTGTGGGTGCTTGGGGATCTGTCACTCAAGTCAAATCAGAGAGACTTAATAGAGCATAACAATGTCAAGGGACCAATTTGACCTAGTTTGCGTTATCTCGCCGTTTGTTCTTGCGAGCCAAACTCCCTCCAACCTTTGCCTTACTGTAGATAGTTGCTAATGTTAGACGTTACATAACGCTCATTGGTAAATCTATTCCATGGCAGCAGTTATCACACTGTCCCATTTTTGCCCCGATTTCACCCGTATTTACGCTGACAGATTGGGACAGCTTGTGTGTGGGGGTGTGTCTCCAACCCAGCAGGTCTGGATGAGTCAGGGCAGATTTACTCTTCCCCATAACAAGCTTATACATACCACACATCACACACACACACACACACACACACACACACACACACACACACACACACACATGGAGAGAGCACACATCAGAATGTCGGCCTGCAGCATGGGGTTGATCACAGTGCACCGCTCAACCAAAGCGTGCATGTTAGCTTAACTTAAAAGAAATCACAGGTACAAAGGTGTCAATCAGCAGTGTGTCAGCTGTCTGACAGGCATCACTTTTATATGCACGTTTTCAAAGAAACACAAGGCAGGTAACAAAGTTATAAAATCATGACAGTATAAGCTAAACTTAGTCAAAGTTGGTTAAACAAACCGAAATGGATTATAAAGGGATAACAAACACTTGACAGCATAGTGCTAAACACTACAAAACCACCTTCTCAAAACTTAAAACACAGTTAAATCAACACCTTTGTAATGCAGTCTCAATTTAGTGCCACTAAGCTGGTATTGGCAGCGCTGCCAAATGGAAGGCACTTCTATCCAAGACCAACGCATAACATGAGTCCAGTTTTTCGTCCTGTGATGCATGTTGTGTTGTTGGCACATACAGCACATGCTGTCTGAGAGGATGGCTCGGTCTTGCTGGGGATTATGCTTGCTTTTATGTTCATGCTTGCTTTTATGTGCATCTTTTTATTTTTTAATTAACGTGTCTGTGCTATTATTTGTTCTGTGTGCTACTGTTTGCTTTTATGTTCATGCTTGCTTTAATGTGCATGAGGCTGCCTGTTATGTTCACATTTTTGTGATTTATTTATTTTTTAACTAATATATCTGTGCTATTATTTGTACTGTGTGCTGCTGTTTGTCAGGTTCTTTATCATTCTGCTGGGGATTATGCTTGCTTTTATGCTCATGCTTGCTTTTATGTGCAGGAGGCTGCCTGGTTTATGCTCACCTGTGTTTATTTTTGAATTAATATGTCTGTGCTGTTATTTGTATTGTGTGTGCTACTGTTTTTTTTCTTTTAATCCCTCAACCTGCCCATGGACTGCAGGTGAAACCTAGTCTTGTGGCTGAATCTCGCGCATTTACAGCCATGTTTATTACTGTGCATTGTCCCTGTTAAATAAATAATAAAGTAAATTGAATGGATGCATAACCTGGTTTAAGGAGCGCAAAACTTGGAGCCCTGTGCAATGGAAATAAGTAATATGGTCTGTTGAGTTGTCTTTCACCATTGTTGCTAAACCCAGACAGGTTTATATCTGGAGAAAGTCAAAGGATGCATTCATCCCATAATGTCTGTCGCCAACTGTTAAACACGGTGATGCCCATCAACATCTACTGGGAATCAGTACGTCTGATGATTGCTTTGCATGTTCATATAATGGCCAAGGAATATCATTTTATTGGACCGCATCGGTGCAAACACTGGTCTGTGTGTTTTATCCACCCCCTCCATGAACTTACATGTATTTGCCACTGTGCTCACTTTTGACCTCACTTTGATTGTCAGTCACTGCAGGATCCCTCCCACCTATTATCCATTCTCTGTGCATAGACAAACCACTTCAGCAGTCCGCAGGAAGCCTTTCCCATAAAACAGGAACCTGTCACTTTTCTCTGGAGAACTTATAGTCATGCTGCCCCTCAAACTAGACATGCACCCAGCCGGGGTGATTGGCAAGAAGGCTGGCGATTCATGCAGAGGTTTATGTTGGATTGTCTGTGAGACTCAAATAGAGATGCACCAATTACCCATGCTGCTGCTGGATATTGGGCCAATTCCAGGTGCAAAGAGGATGTTGGTAGCAAAGAATTTCTGTAAGACTAAAATCTGTTTCCATGCGTTACATGTAACGTGAGAAATTGGGGCTGCAGGATTATGGCAAAAATAATCATCCTGACTATTTTGCTAAATATTATGATCACAATTATTAATCACAATAAACCTATTTGCATCTTTACATATATTTTCATTTTTTTCACTTTTCAGTGCAGTATTTCTCAAAGTAGCAGTCAGGATTTCCAAATATTAGAAGTAAGAACCAAAGAGGCCGAGATAAATGTGTCTTTAATGTGTCAGCATTATTGAACAAAATGTTCCAAAAAAGATGCAAAGTGCGAAGAAGCACAAATCAGAGTAGATATTGTGACGCTGTCGCCAATTTGCACGCAAATACATGAAAATCCAGCACTTTCCATGCTAGCTAGCACGGGCACAGCGACTGATGTGATGTTTTTTGCTATTGTAAATCTGCATACATACAGTTTTTACATGAGGCCTGGAGCCATGTCTTATAGAGATCTGGGTAGGGCTGCACAGTTATGTTATTGCTTCAGTTTCTAGAATCAATGATAGAATATTGGCATATCAGCAATATTGAACCATTTAATTTAACTTGGAACAGCAGCTGTTTTTGTAAATGTTTATCAGATGCAATATGTGCAGTATATCGGAGCTCTTTTGTCACTGTTACTATCCTGTTTTGTGAATGCCTGTCCTTGCTCTGTGGTCTTTGAATTTAATTCTGCAAGAACTCGGCACTTCACCTTCTCAAGCCAGATATGCACAAGATGTTTGGACGTAAGTAGGACCAGTCAGCAGCTACATCACTGCTCTAGAATTTACTGTTCTCCTTAACTTGAGGGTATCCCGTGTCGTCCTATGGTCCATGTATCCTGATGATGTCTCTCTGCCTCTCCCGTTTTGTCTCCCTCCTCCAGTGAGAGACATGGACAGCTCTGTCACCCTGTGGCAGTTCCTTCTCCAGCTCCTCTTGGATTCCAGTAACGAGCAGCTGATCTGTTGGACCAATGAGGAAGGGGAATTCAAACTGCTGCAGGCGGAGGAGGTGGCCAGGCTGTGGGGTGCCCGCAAGAACAAGCCCAATATGAACTATGACAAACTCAGCAGGGCTCTCAGATACTACTACGACAAGGTAATTGCATATCAACTCTCCTGCAAGCTGAATATCAGAGGGTTTAAATCGTAGATTGAAACTAGTTGCCCTGTCTTTGATGTCCAAGCTCGTTATTTTTAGGTTCGTGTAGATGCCAGTTGATTGGTGCTACAGATCTGAACACTATATGAAGATAAGGATGAGAGATTTCTTATGTGAGATAGAAGTCAATTTACTGCAAAGTGCAATGCAGCAGGTGACCATCTTCTTTGCATCCGGTGGGTTTAATGCCAGAAAGTACAGAAAGTATTTCACAGGATCCCTACCATCTCCATCCGTAGAACATTAACTGCTATAATTATTATTATTTTGCTGAGATTCTGCTACTTTCTAGGGCTGCACAATAATAATAATTATAATAATAAATACAAAATATTGATGTTAAATTCCTGTAAATGCCAAATCATAGGGGGTTGCATTCATTTCATTTGGTGGAAAACCTCCTAGATTGTATTCCAACTGAACAAATCCTGTGCATTATCTTTCCACCCCACACCTCATTTTTCCTGGAGATTAAATTTTCAAATTCTGAAAAAGAAATAATCCAGAAAATACCATGGCCACATGTATCACCGCTCTTGATGCAATAGCAAAATTGAGCAGAAAAAGCAGTTTGTCATTATTGTGCAGCTCTTATTGCCCTATAGGCTGAGCTCATGTGTGCAAGATGCAAAGACTAGTAGAAAACTGACTGGTCCATCTTTTTTTGGGATGAAAGTTACTCCCAAGCACCGGTCCAACAGCAGATTACTGTCAGTTATTCTGTTATTGTTTGCTACTACCTAGGCCCTCACAAGGCAACCCAAAGCATGGCAGCTGGGTCTCTGAGCTCTGTCTGAGTCTGTCTCCCACTGCTTGTGGTTTGGCCTAAACACAGCCTGACCCTGTGGGCGTTCTGGGCTGGGCTGCTCTGGTATGTTTGGCTGCAGCATGATTGGCTGCTAGTTTAGTACAGACAGGAAGGATGGAGCTGTCCCACGCAGAAGGCTTTTCTGTGGTCTCATTCTTCTATTTTTTACTCTCTCTCTCTCTCTCTCTCTCGCTTTCTGGCCTCTGCCACATCCTTGGTAGAGGCCTAATAACTGAGTTGTCTCATTTGCCCTCTTCCTGTGTGTTTATATCTGAATATTATATGGTTTCTTTTCACTTCATGGGCCAAGAAGGTAAACTTGTTTTTAAATTCCTTTCTCTTCTCTATAGAACATCATAAAGAAGGTGAATGGTCAGAAGTTTGTGTATCGTTTCGTGTCCTACCCTGATATCCTGAAAGGAGATGTTGGTACTCGGACAGAGGGCGTGGATGTGGTTGTGGGGGGCGTTCCCCCGCTGTCAGAGAGGGGGGACAACATCCTACAAGAGGGCGAGGACCGGGGCAAGGCGGGAGGCAGTGCCGGGCTTCAGGGCTCCATCACCAAGCAGTCAAACCGCAACGACTACATTCACTCCGGCCTGTACACCTCCTTTACTCTCACCTCGCTGCAAAACGGACGCCAGCTCTTCAAGTCCATCAAGATGGAGAACCCGGCAGAGAAGATGGGCGACAGGAGGGGGTCCGGCGCCACAACCCACAACCAGGAGGCGTCCCCTCAGCCGCTGCAGCCCACCGTGTCGCCGTCCGTCATCAAATTTGGAAATACCCCTCCCAAACCAATGCCACCTCCTCAGGTTGCCATAGAGCCAGCACTGACGTCCAACCAAACTTTGTACCCTCTCCAAGCTCTGCCCCTGAGGGCTGAAGACATCACAGCACACTCCTCGCTGCCGTCCCAGCCCGTCTACTCATTGGAACACATCCGCCTGTCAGAGCTGCCGTTGAGCCTATCGCAGCTGACCTCGCCGAGCCCCTCCCCAAACATAGTGCCTGATTCCTCCCAGGAGCTGGTGATCGACAGTGACATTGAGTCCATATCCTCTCAGCCCACAGACGCACAGGCTAGTAAACATAAAAATACACTCACACATGGGTAGTGGAAGTACAGCCAACCTGAATTTGTTGTACTTGAGGTTCAAAACGGTTGTGCAACTTTAAGTCTGAACAGTTTAAGTTTGTACGTGGCTCTGTTTATTTTCACATTTATTGAATGAACTATTCATCACCTTTTTGGGTTTAGGCAATCTTTTAATCTTAAATAATCTTAAAATGAACAGGATTAAAAACAATTTTTTTTTATCACAATTACTTAAAGGTGCAGTGTCTCCTCTGCATTCATTCAGCACAACCTGAATACCACCAGCGTTGCTAGAAAAAAAAAAGGGAAATTAAAATATAAATTAAAAGCCCTCTAGTTAGTCCAAGTTGACAAATTTAGAGTTTTAATTTAAAAGTTGCTCACTCATTTATACAGTGGATCAAGTTTGTGTTTCATCATGAAGTGACTCACCACGTAACATAAGGTTTCTACTAACATGAGGCTAGTTAACCATCCAGGCTGCACTAAACATAAGTTTAGACTCTACTGCTTTGACAGGCAGCCAATCAGGAGCCTGTTGGATATAGAGCCATTGTTTTGCTTTGATTTGATTGGCTCAGAAAGAGGGTAAAAACTATGTATAAAAGTGATCTAACACCATTCGAATGTTATCCTCTCAAAAAGCTCCCAACCAGTGTGTCGGTGAGCCGTATTGATTTATCTGCCAAAGACGTTTTACTGGCATTTGCTGCTTGGCGGGTGCTAAGCGGGTTTTGGACCCTGCTTATGCTTATATTTACTCAGCCATTCTAGTAGTATAGTATCGTATACAACTCGTATAAACCAAAAGTCAGACACTCCTCACATATATTCTAGTCAGCATGTCTGATTTTAACGTTGTCCATAGAAACACCCTTCTGGAAATCCTCCGTCTCTGTCTGTCTGCTAGGTGGAAAGTGGCAGCTGTTTGTCTGGAGGCGAGGCAGCTGTCGTGGAGGCTGAAACCAGTTCATCCTTGCTGAGCGCTTCAGGAAAGACGCGCAAGCCGCCGAAAATCCTGCAGCTCAGCCCACCGACTCTCCTGGTCACCGCCTCCGACTTTTCACCCATGAACCTCTGCAGCCCCTCGCTACCCACTGCCTCTCTCACACCAGCAATGCTACAGGTCAGAGTTTAGCTTCATCCTTATTTGGTTGTAAGGTGCATTATACTCAAGTTCACAGCACACGTCAGAGGCCACAGTGGGCAAAGAAAAGAATAAAAGCAACGAAAAATACAAGGCACAGTCGGCAACACTGTATAAAAACAAAGGAGGAAATCAGTAAAAGCATTGCATAGATGGATGATAAATATAAACCACAATGTTATTATGATGCCAGTATGAAAGATGAGAAAACATTAGGCACAGTATCACATGGGTTGACAGCAATTGGTTAAAAGCAATGGAAAAAAATGTTTTGAGTCTTGATGTGTACATAGGACGCACACGCACACATACACACACACTAGATTGACGATATCAAGGTCGATATGGACAGCATTTCTTTCAGGAGGTAGGGAAGGGAATCACCAGAGGGCACCAGATACCACAATACCGCTATACTTGGCTAATGTGGGTAGTACCACTGTCAAGATACAATAATATTTCATATAATATTATAATAATATTGTATATACAATATACAATGTGTTGCAATGCACTACGTGTGGCACACTGTGATGTATTGGAATGTACTATTATGTTTCCAGCAAAAAACTGAGACAGTTTCAAAGAGTAAACAATGTCACAAAAATGTAAATGTATGAATCATGATCCAGTTACTAGATGAAGCTCAAGACCTTTCTGTTGTACTTTTTTAAAAATTTTTTTATCAAGGACCTTTTCAAAGTATGGACACAAGATACACTGAAGATATGAGCTCTCTGGATGGAAAGAGGGCTGTTGGCAGAATTGACATTGCATGTACTATTACTGACCAGCAGGTGGCAGCAGTGTAGCACTCATCTGAGACGCCTCCCAGGCAATATTTAACTGTTACTGGCCATGTTGTTTGAAGACCACATGACTGTGCGTGCTACCGACCGTATGGCGTTTAGGACTCTATTAAATCCTCTGGTTCAGACAATGTTGTCATTATGCCGTCCCTCCCCGGCAGCTCTGGTCATGAGATCCAGCCTCACACTCTTGGCTGTTTTCCAGGGCCATTAGATTGTCCTGGTTCCTGATGAAATCTATTCTTTGTCTGGTTTCGCTTTCTTATTTCAGAAAAAAGCATTGCTTTTTCATAAGATAGCTGATATGGATTCCTGATGGACGATACTGATAGATTTGGATTGGAGCTGCTGATAGCTGATATTTTGCGCCGGAATTCAGTATCTTTAAATTTGACTATTTTTATGCCAAAGATTTCCCCAAAATTCCCAAGTATCCAGTGTTCCCCTGAGAATGTCATTTTTGTCAGAGTGGAAAAGCCTCTGAAACAGAATTTAGACCATTGGACACTAAAACTCTCAATTGAAGTCCAGACTAATTGTGTCCTGGAAACCACTACTTTCTGTCTCTGCAATTCTCTCCTCTCTGTCTCTTAACGGTATATTAAGTAAAGTTAAATAAGGTTTTTTGTGCCCCAAAGAACATGTGGGGGTTTGATAGTATTGACTCAACGTTTACTATGCCGGGTTCTGGCTTTCAAAACCCGTTTCTCCGGCTTGTACTGTGTGTACGCTGTGGAACGAAAAGTGCCTGCCCATTGACATTTAGAGATACTCCTCACCACCACCTACTGCGCATCCATGGAGGTTAAAAAAAACCCAACTCATTCTCAAGCCAAGAAAATAACAAAGCAGTATTATTATTATTCCAGTATTTTGCCTGGTGATATATTGCCTCCTCACTACATGTTTCTGTTGGATCTGTGCTGTAATTGGCTAGATTAATAGTTCTTTGGGCGTCAAAAGAGGTTGATGAGCGGTTGATTGTCTCACTGTGACTTTTCTCATTCGATCATGCTGACAGGTTGCATTTTAAAGCTCACGTTGCTATCAGATTTTCAAAACCAAAAGTCGTCAATCCCATACAACAATGGGAATTTTACAGTCTGGATGCAGTACAGCCACAATGTGCATACAAGCAAAGCAAAGACATGGAGACGGGGGCAGATTACAGGACACAGGAGATGCAGAACGACCATTTCCAGAGATGTGATCTTATCATAACTCACGTAGAAATGACCCTAAGTCTGTCTTGGTCTGTCTTCTCCCTCAGACTCCCACCCTGTTGCTGACTCCCAGTCCTCTGCTGTCCAACATCCACTTCTGGAGCACGCTCAGTCCAGTCGCTCCGCTCAGCCCGGCCACGCGACGCCAGGGAGCCCACCTATTCCAAGTCAGTACAGCTACCGCACCCTCCTCCTCCTCATCGCCATCATTACCCTTAATGTCTTTCAGTCTGTGTGTTTTCCTAACCTCTCCTAACGTACTCTGCTCTGTTCCAGTTTCCATCGGTTCTCACCCCCCAGTTCCAGATCCCAATGCACAGTCTGGACGGGACCAACACGCCCGGCCCCATCTCCCCAGACCCCCAGAAGACATAGGAGTAAAACCCCACCACCTCAAAGCACTTGGATCCAGACAGCCAGACCCCCCCCCCCCCCGTTCCACCTCCGATGTCTACTCCCCGAATCCAGATATTGGACATTGATTTGGGATTTCGGTCACTGCCATTCCCCGCAACTCTGGTGCTTCTAATTTTGGATGAAGTTGACAGTCCACTGCTACAGAATTCACACTACAGTCAAAAGTGTGGAGGGAGGGTCTGGAGAGGGACGCGGGGTAACCCATGCAGTTTGTTTCATACCCTTCTGACTTAGCTATCTGAAACACACACGTATGTACACTGATGCCATAATTCCTTACATTCTTTTGTTTTCATTTCCTCTGGCTGGTTTGGGAGCCACGACTAGCGGAAAGAGGGAGGAATTTCCATGGCAACGGTCGCTGCATGTGGACACTGAGCAGCCAGACGTGTTTCGTGTTTGAACCGAGAGACCAATGGGATTGCAGATATCTGAATCTGAAATTCTTCTGTAGAATTTCCTCCTCATGTTGTGCAACTTGTGTTACTGTCTAACAAAAGACGTATTTTATGTTCTCAATTCCTACTGTGTTCTGCTCAGCTGACGATGATTCTGATGTTGCTTTGTGTGCTTTTAAATGTTTTAACCAGCTGTCCTTAACTTCCCCTTTTGCCCGTTAAAGGGCAGTACTTTAACCTGATACTTTGCATGTTTACCTAAACCTCTTATCTTTTATCCAGCTGTTAACCTGAAGTTAAATGTCAGACCTTGCCTCTCCTTCCTGAGTGTACAGTGCTAGATACTCTGGAAACGAATGAGTTGGCTAGCTAAAGCCATAGCCATATCCAGCAGGACCCTTACCGTAACTGTCTTACCGTGACGTATGGCCATATCAGAACTGGACCCCAAACCATACACCCTCTCTAGGTTACTGTATGTCAAGGTCCCTACTGTATGTGCAGTAGATTAGTCCTGAAAGCCAGTGTGGCCTGGTCTGTCTCCAGCCAGTAGGCTCTCAGGTATGAACGAGAGACAGTGAAGCCATAACCCTTACCGTGCGTTCACACTGCGAGCAACTTGGTTGATGGGTTGCTCTACTCTGACCAGCTCCGATGGCGTCTATGTAGTGGTCTGCAGCTACAACAGGCAAATTGTGTATTTTTCTCTGCTTTGATATTGGCTGTCTTGACGTTACACCGTTTGTATGAGTTAACATAGCTAGCTATGGTCTTCTGGTGACTTGGTGATCATGTTGCTCATAGTGTTAATGCACAGTTACCTTAAAGGAAACCATACCTCCACCTTCTAGTGGCTACCTTCTGAACAATCTAGCCTCAACCTTGACCCAGCCTTAGCCATCAGAAATACATCATCCTCCCTCGCTGAGGACTAGAAATTGGTTCTGGAGCATTTCAGCACCTTCTCTGCCATATAAACCCGTTATAAACATCTACACCCTTTTATCGAAATGACTTTGAAGCCATACGTCTGAGACACAGACTCAAGAGCTAGATGCAACATCTCTATGCTATCAAGCATGTGGAAGCAGCAAATCAAACTTGTTTACATGTGGTACTTGGATAGAACGATCATGCTACCACAGTGTTTGTTTACCCATGTGTACCCAGGGATGGACGACCAGCGAATTTTCTAGGGGGAACGTTTTACTCAACTAACAGACACTCTCCCGTTAGCCTACAATCAGATATGTTGATACGGTGCCTTACCACAGCCTAACTAGTTTAACTCACAAAAGTTGATAGAGCTCTATAATTTAAGGTAATATAGATATAGATTCAACAATTTATAACAGAGTTCCTGTTTAGGTCTAATGTTTTCTATGCCATGTCTTTGCTTAGACCAAACCAGAGCCCCAGAAGTCGGGACTAGAGCTTCAGAGGGATTATATTTTGTGTGTAACTACAGTGCAGCTCAGATGGTTTGTTTAGTTCTGGACAAGACTATTGGCACCCTGGCATTTTATGCAGATAATGTACAATATCTTCTGAAATAATTGGGAATTTAAACAACTTTTGTTTTTCTCACGTTCATCTGTTTTATTGAACAGCACATGATCAGACGATAAGGATACAAACTCCTTTGACGATGATTACTGTTTCCAAATGTTTCCTGTAACCATCAATAAGCTTCCTGTTTCTCCCACTCTTCAGTTGCAACCCGCTCCAGGTCTTGAATGGTTGAAGGATTCCTTTGACCAACTGCACATTGCAGGTCCCACCATTGGTTCTCAATGGGATTGAGTTCAAGGGTGTTTTGGATCTCCAGCAGGACGCTGGAGGACCCATTTGATTGACATCCAGTTTTCTGACACTTGTTAGCACATTTCGCTCCAACATGGTTGGCAATCTTCTGATTTCATGATGCCCTGAATACATTCAAGACGTCCAGAAACCGAGGCAGCAAAGCAGCCCCACAGCATGATGGGACCTCCACCACATTTGACTGTAGGTCGGGTGTCTTTTCTTTAAAAGATGAATTTCCTCATCTGCGTTGCCAAAGAGCTCTAGTTTGGTTTCATCGGTCTACAGAACATTTAGGTTTGTCCAGGTGGGTCGTGGAAATATCAATCAGACCTGTTTCTCTTTCAGCATGAATGGTTGTAAAAGTGCCAATAATTACTTTTCAGTTTTGAAACCATACGTTTCTTTATTGTTTGATCATGTGCGGTTGTAAATTGACAGATGAATCTGTGAAGACCAAAAGTTGTTTCAAATTAGAAAATATTGTATCTGCATAAAATGCAAGGGTACCATGAGTGTTGGGCAGAACTGTTCAGCTTATGTTGTCCAGTACCTTAAAAGTGCTGTACTTCTGTTTGGGGATTACTCTACATATAGACAACATGAGTGATATGTACAGTAAGGACATTTTGCAAGGCCATATTTTACACAAGCCAAGGTGTAGGGCTGCAGCACATGTACATGATGGAGCAATCTGCCACCACCTCTAGGCCCTCTCTCTCTTACCTGCCTAAATGTTTGTGATAAATCTTCTCAGAACATATATATATATATATATATATATATATAAATTGTTTAGCATTTTTGTTTCTTTAATCTACTTTTTCTTTAATCTACTATTTTCCTATTAGACCGATAGAATTTTAAGATGAATTTCTATTTTTGTAACAGCCAGATAGTGAGACGTCTGTTAGCCCTAATTTGATTTATCGTTCTGTTTGAGCATGTGTTTCTTCATGTTGTTTTCCTCTTCTGTAATTGGGAGGTGGCTGTCCCGTGGTGGCATTGGCTGTTTGGGCGATCGAAGCCTTATGGGGATGAGAAACCCGAACCCGTGTTTTATATGTGAAGCGTTTTGATAGTGTTGCTCTTGTAAATGCAGATGTTGTGGTGGAACGTTTGCACTTAAAAGTTTTGGGGTTCCTGTAGTATTGGATCACTTTTCTATGACTCAGATTTTCCTGTCCTCTTTAAAGAGATAATGTTGATGTAATGTTGAGTAATGTACATTTTCCCAATCAAAGGGAGGATAAAATTATGCACTAAGTACTTTATACTGAAAAACCAAGAGTTAAATCTAATCTTTTATATAAAATGACTGATTGATTTACTATGTTTCTTTAGGCCCTATTACAGAACACGCTTATTCTATTGAGATATTTGAATTCATAGCAGCCCAATAAAATTGGTAGGTTATATTGTATTTTTGCAGTAGCTTTGTTGAAGACGATAAAAAAGATGGGTGGCGATTACGAAGCCTACCTAAAGGTTTCCTCTTTTGAGTCGTCTTGGACTCAGTATCAAGTGCATACTTCTTAATTTGTATCTTCTGACGATGTATTTCCTTGAACTGTCCTTGAAATGTAAGGTTTTGTTTTAAAACGGATGACACAAGCCAACCTTGCTTCTACAGCTCTCGCTTTGTTCTGTCCAGTTCTATATTTGTTTGATGCTTTGAGATGTTTACAAGCTGCTTGTCTTAAGTGGCATATTGATGTGTGAGAGGCGTAGAGGAAATGTTTATATCTGAGATGGATGAGACCAATAAAAATCATCTCTCTCTAACAAACTCTCTCTGTGCTCTCAGTGTACTCTGTACACTGTACTCTACAGTGTCTGGCTAATTTAAAATGTTCCTCCACCAAGAAACTACTAGAGCTACGCAGGCCGACACCGTTAGGAATTGAACAATCACAAATATGCTGCAGAGGCATGACATGACATAATTTATAAGTACAGTCATAGACCGCAACAGTTCATGAACATTCATACTGAAAAGCCAATACAAGCTCATCTTTTGCAATCAAACCTCAGAAACTGATAAAGTGAAAGTAATGATTGTGCCAAAGTGAAATGCAGTGAAGTACGTCCACTGAGCTGACATTTGATCAGAAGGGGCGGTAGAGAAAATCCAAAAACAATTTCTTCATTCCCAACAGAGGGGCAAGACCTAGTTGAGAGATATAGATAAGAGACATGTCTGTGTGCCCTGAGATGTTCCTTCCCACGTTCCCTTTATATTGACCTCAGTAGAGACCTGTAGTCCTCCGGTCTCCCTCTCGGTCTGCTGGGTGTCCCTGGATCACAGCTCTCCTGGCTTTTTCTTCTCTGTCATCGCAATGTTTTTAGAAGGATCTGAGAGATGAACACGATGTCAACAGTTAGCCTTACTTACAGGTAGATGCAGGAGAACGCCAGTGTAGCACACAATAACAACAGTGGGGTAAGATCTAGTTGGTGCAGGTCATCATAACATCTATTCAACGTCAAAATGTATTTTTGTTACGGAGGGATTTTCAAAAAAACTCGTCAAAGGCCTGAACTTATCCTTCTACCTATTAGAAAACGAGGCAGAATGAGAAGCACTGAAGGATTCGTTCTGACTAGAGTTTTTCACTTTGAGAACTTCAGGCTGTCCAGTCCTAGAACGAAAGAAATCCTCTCAAAGAAAAGGTGTGAGCACAAAAACACCCGCATGTGATTTCATTTCTCTGACCAAAATGTGTCACTGATCTGGAAGGAAGGATCAACAGCACTTCTGTAGTGAGTTGTGCTCCGAAATAAAATCTAAAGCGTGGCATAAAATGTTTGAGAGAAAACAAAGATAACTTCGTAAAGACAGCCCGGGTCATCTTCCTTTTGGTTGTATCGAACGATAACACCGACGTAATGGTTTTTATTCTCCTCTGTATCTACCTGATGTGTCTCCACTCGTCTGGCAGTTCCTGTGGATGCGCTGGAAGTAGAGGAGGAGCAGAAACAGGGAGAAACCGATGAAGGACGCTATCGTACCGCACAACGGGAAGGCATAGCTGCCCTGACTCTGGATCACCTGGAGGAGGAGACGAAACGCAGACTTGGGGTTCCCTACTTTCATTTAGTTCTTCCAGTGAAGGTGCACACACACGCAAACACACCTCAAAAAAAGTCAAAAGTCAAAAAAAGCGCAGACACAAGTGCATTCATGCAGCATGCACACACACACACACACACACACACACACAACATGGAAGATTTCTTACTGATCCCATGAGCACCTGCAGCACCATCTCTCCTGTGCTGGCGCTGGTCACCAGGACAGTCGTGGCACAACCTTTGCACACAGCCAGAGAAAAGGTATGTAGCAAAAGGTTTTCCACTAGATCAGTTGACACCAACAGTCAGTGTGTGTGTGTGTGTGTGCGTGTGTGTGTGTGTGTGTGTGTGTGTCTACTACCTTTATAGTCTAGCATGTCCTCTGTGAAGGCCAGTATACAGGGGAACACACTGCTGATGCACAGTCCGAACACAAAAGTACCGATGAAGAGAAACACACAGCTGGAGTAGAGGATCAACAACATACACTGCACCAGTATCACCCCCACCTGCATGGGAGAGAGAGAGAGAGAGAGAGAGAGAGAGAGAGAGAGAGAGAGAGAGAGAGAGAGAGAGAGAGAGAGAGAGAGAGAGAGAGAGAGTTTTAAAAAGAGCCAACACATCTTATGAACAGCTCTGATCCAGCGACCCTCGCTTCCCACCACTACCAAACCCTGCTGTGCCAAGAGTCGTCCACCAGCTGGTTATGGAGCTTTGGTCACAAATATCAGAGGCAGCACACAAGAAAATTAATGAAAATGAAAAAGTCAGCTTGGTATTGGATATTGGATCTTCTGTGGATTGTTTTTCCACCTTCAGTAACTTGTAAGACAAACAAGTAAAAGCAAATGAATGAATTTATTTGTGATTACTGAAATAGGAAGAACTATTTACAATCCCTGTTTTCAATATTTGAGATGATACTTTTCTAATTCATGTCAACAAGCTGTTGAAATTCTCTTCCAGTATATTCCTCAGTGTGCTTTTCCTCGTTTGCTTCACAAGTTATTGAAGGTAGAAAAACAAATAACTGAAAACTGAATGTCCAATATCAAGCTAACTTCACACCAGTGGAGTCTTGTGGCTGCATTGCATTCTGGTCTGTTGAGGCTGTCTGTGGGGAAACTGGTGTCTCTTCTACTGTGGATTCACTCTTGTGTGACGCTGAAAATGGTGAATCTAGAAAGAAGCTGTGAGTGACACCAAAACCTTTTGATGTTTTAGATAGTTATCAATCTCCGTTGGAGATGGTGCTGTCACATCCTAACCCTTATCGACGGGAAGAGAAATTCACCTCTAAACAATAGAATGGATCCAGAAATGCAAGGTACATCTAGTAGGGTGGATTTTTCAGCGGGCCAATCTCCCAACAACTTTTATTGTGTAATCCTTTAAATGTGAATGTGTGTTCATACCAGACTGAGGGTGAGCAGCTTGGTTGCTGTGTATCTGTAGGACAGGTAGATGAAAGCCAGCCTGCCTGCTGTGATGGAGGCCCAGAACACACTGTCCAGGCAGCCCGCCGCCTTGTGGCCCATAGACAGAGGAGGAGACGCAGCATAGGTGTAGACAAAGCCTGCGTAGGAGCCCTGGAGACAAAAACACACAACAGGGTTTAGTTCAGAGGAGTGGTGTATGGCCGCCTGTATGTGTGTGTGTGTGTGTGTGTGTGTGTTCTCTAAACATTTGGGAAACAGGAACATCTCACTATAATTCCATCTGTTATGAAGAGGATGGCCCCGCCCAGAATATGCAGGATGAAAAAAGTGGCAGGGCGACCCCGAAGATTGGCGGGCTTACAGCAGCCAAACACACTCCCAAGACCTGGGGAGACGGGGATATGGAGGTGTGTTTCTTGTTTTTCATTTCCATTGAATAGAAAACAAACACACAAACACACACACACACACACACACACACACACACACACACACACACACACACATACACACAGCCTTACCCTGGTCACTGCCTCCTGACCCAGAGGGGTTTCCAGAGGATAGAGAGTCTCTGTCTAGTAGACGAGGACTCGGGCTGAAGCAGGGCAGCATTCTCTCACGGTACATCAATGCAAACACTGCTACTGGGACAGGGAGCTGGTGACATACACACACACACACACACACACACACACACACACACACACACACACACACACACACACACACACACACACACACACACACACACACACAGAGTCTATTGTTAATATGTTTAATCATACTGACACATGAAACCAGTACTTTCCCTCAACTGGCTCTAACATTGATCCTCTGCTCACCCTCGGTGCCATGTGACCACAAAGGTTAATAAACATTGTCTCATATTAAAGGAGAATTCCGGGATTTTTAAACCTGGCCTCTACATCCACAAAATCGCCTATTATACCACAAAATAGGTCCAAAAAGTTTTGGAATTGCTCCAGTAGATCGGCTCAGTTGGCAGTCGCAAAACGGGCTGGTGGCTGCAATGTAATCTGTAGGGGCAAGTGCGCGCAGTCAAAGTACGTCCACTAAAAGTGCTTGATTTTGCCGCTGACAGGCTCAGATTGTTATTTGTGTGTCTGACAAGTGTCTGACAACATTACTGAAAGGATCGCTACAGAAATAGACCTTTTTTTAACCAGAAAACTAAAGTCTAGCTCAAAGATAAGTCCCGCTCTGAAATGGACGTGGACAAAGGTAGTCTATGAAAGCAAGAGGGTTGAGTTGTTACGGGAAGAGGATGGTAGAAACCTGACAAAGGTATTCTATGAAAGCTGCGCAAAGTCTTCCTCAACATTTTGTTGGCACAAAACACAACTCTGAACTCTGAAATCTCGCGAGAGTTGTTGCAGGAAGAGAACGTGGAAATGTGACAAAGGTGGTCTATGAAAGCAAGAGGGTTGACTTGTTGCAGGAAGCATAGTTTAGAGTATTTGTTTTTTCCCAAAGATAAAAAACAACAACAATGGTTCGTCTTTGCGCATTTACAAACTGTGCCAACAAAATGTTGAGGAAGACTTTGCGCAGCTTTCATAGAATACCTTGGTCAGGTTTCTACTGTCCTCTTCCCGTAACAACTCAACCCTCTTGCTTTCATAGACTGCCTTTGTCCACGTCCATTTCAGAGCGGGACTTCTCCTTGAGCTAGACTTTAGTTTTCTGGTTAAAAAAAGGTCTATTTCTGTAGTGATCCTTTCAGTAATGTTGTCAGACACACAAATAACAATCTGAGCCTGTCAGTGGCAAAATCAAGCACTTTTAGTGGACGTACTTTGACCGCGCGCACTTGCCCCTACAGATTACATTGCAGCCATTGAGCCCGTTTCGGGACTGCCGACTGAGCCGATCTACCGGAGCAATTCCGAAACGTTTTGGACCTATTTTGCGGTATAGGCGATATTGTGGATATAGAGGCCAGGTTTAAAAATCCCAGAATTCTCCTTTAACCAGCAGGATTATTTCAATTTAGGTGTGAGTTCACGCCAAGGATCAACACCGGATCAACCCATGCGCAGGTCAAACTGGAGCAGAAGGAACAAAAATGAAAACAAGAATGCAATTGCTAGTGGACTGAACAAAAACACTATTTGGACATTTTATTATAACGGTTCATTCCAAGTATGTCATTCCCATGTGATGTAGTGAAATATATTATGACCAATACTGTCATGGGAGACATGATGTGTCTGATTATCAGCCTGTTTCTATTTGCCAACAGTTCAAAATGGAATCAAAGTAATATCATCAGATGTTCTCCTTTCTGATGACTTTTACAACACTGGTAACTGTCTCAGTAGTAGTCGACGTGTGTAGGCTATCAATATCACTATCTTACAATGTAGTCAAATGAAGCTGCTACATGTATCACCATCACAGATCAATACATCCTTACAGTGTGACATTGGGTCAGGTAAAGACAAAGGGAGTAGCCAGGGTTGGGACAGGAAGTGGTCTTAATGTGGAGAAGCACTAGCATTATCAATATCAGTAGGCTGAGGCTGCCGATCATCCTTTAGTTTACGGTGATTACTCTATCACCAATGCTACACAATACCTGCAACTGTAAACAATGTTATAAACCAGAGCACAAACACACAAACACACACACACACACACACACACACACACACACACACACACACACACACATGCTCAGTAAAACTCCTGGTCCATTCGGTCTCCAGTTATCTGTACTCCTATTCAAATTCCACCCAGCGTCGTATCTAGCCTGCTAACCCGCAGGTACAAAAGAGTCCCTCTGTCTGTCTCTTTTCCTGTCTGCTCTCCCATCCCCCTTCCCCATGTCCTCACTAACCCTAACCCCCCCCCCCCCCCCCCCCCCTCCTCCACATTACCCCATTACCCAACACACTCACATTGATAAGAGCCATGATCCAGAAGGCGTAGGAGACCCTGGTGATGACGACGCCCTCGGTGTGCAGAGGGTCATGGGATATGTTGTGGAGCACCGATCCCCCCCCGCCCAGCGAGCTACGGAGGTGCTCTAGGTCCGAGGAAGACGAGGAGGAGGATGAAGAGTTGTCAGTCCGGTTGGCACCCAGGATGCAGCTGCCGTCAGCCAGGAAAGGATCGGCTACCAGGGGGCTGACCAGCGCACCCAGGCCGATGAAGAAATGCAAGGCCTGGGGAGAGGAGGCACACGTTGACACGCGACACTTATCATCATGTTCAAAATAATACTGATAATAATACTGATATATGAAGACATCAATTCCAAAATGATGTTTCCTTACTGAAAAAACATTTTTACCTGAACTTCATTCAGCATCTCTAAAAATGGAGTATTATCTGTATTAACAATATGAAGCATTACGATTTTGAAAACGAAACAAATCCTGCTATCCATTAAAAAGTACAACATGCCTGAAAAGTCGAAAAAAACATCTCCAACTGAACATAGCTAATGAAATGAGAAACAGGCAGTAGCCGTCTCAGACCTTTGCCATATTAACCCATATTTAGGAAGTTATGTAACCCCCAAAGTTTCACAGTCACTCCGCCAACTTCAAGCCCTTGTTGTCACACTTGACATGTTGGGAGTTTTTCCTTGTCCTCTGTGAGGGTCTAAGGCTGGGGGATGTCGTGTACTAATCATTTATTATTTTCACATGTTGGGCATTGTGAAGCCCTTAGGGACTGTAACGGTGATTAAGGGCTATACAAATAAATGTGATTTGATTTGATTTGATGTTGGACAACCCTCTCACTCTCCTTCCTTGGCAGGCTTGACCTCACCAAAATGATCTATCCTCTTTTTACACTTTTCACCCCCATGACCAACAATGACAATGACAAGGAAATCAATAGGGCTGTATCTCACTTCATACGAGCCGGTAAAAAACCTGAAGTGAAGTTTGAAGCTCTGCAGCTACCGAGGGAGAGAGCATGAAACACTACACATCTGTACAACCCACAAACCACCTGACTCAACATTTGTTTGAAATTGAAACAGAAATCAAGCGGTTCTCTCCTGTTAACCTTCTGGGTCAAAAAAGCTTTGCTGATGTTCCCTCTGCTGCACAAGAAACCCCAGTAATTACGAACCCCGTAGCAACAGGATTCATCAGGTCTGATCACCCACTGCCTGTCCTGTCATCGCTGGTTGGTAGAACAGGTTCACAGTGTGACAAGAGGGAGGTGGCAGGTACACCGAGGAGCGATGACTTATTGGAAGAGGTGTATTCAAATCATTTGAAAATGTTCATACACAACAACAAGCTCTGCCAGAAAGTCAAACATTAAGTTGTTACTGGAAATGGGCTTGACAGAGCCAGCAACTCTCTCTCCAGGAAAAGACCCACAAGAATCTATATCTACATGTTACTGCATGTTACAGATAGTGAGGAGTCTTTACACACAGTTCAGAACAGAACCCTGAAATGCACCATAGACGTCTACAATTAATAATATATTATACAATAATATTATCACATACCCTCTACTGTCTCAATCTGTAATAGATATAGAGACTCAGTTTAATACTGCAGTATATATTTCTCCACACAAATACTAAGTGTGGACACATAGCGCACAGAAACCTGTCAAGAGGAGAAACAAATAATGCTTTTTAAAAGACTTGTTAAGACCCTTCGGCCTTTTAAAGACTTTATAACTTGGTATCAACTTGAATTATTCTCTTTTTTTACTTTCTCAGTTTAAACAGGAACATGTTCAGCACTGAAAAATTAGGTATGAGGCGTTAATGTAATAATGCATTAGCTTTGTACTGGATACATATCCGATATTGGATCGATACCGGAATTGCTAGCCACCCACTCATACCACCTACCCTCCCGAACACACACACACACACCCACATACACACACACACACACACCCACACCCACACACACACACGCGACTTTCCCTGCCGCCCCTCGCCCGTCTGACCTGCAGGAAGACAGCGGAGTCCCTCTGGTACAACTTCACCAGTTGAAGGTTGGCGATGGTGTCAATCACGCCCATCGCCAGGCCAGCGATCGCCATGGTGATGGACAACAGCGCCACATGATGACATAGCGGGATGAGGGCGAACACCAGTGAGATGATGAGCGTGCAGGAACACAGGGCTGACAGGGAGAACAAGAGTCTGAAGAAGAAGAGGAAGAGGAAGAGGAAGGGGGGTAAAGGGCTACTGTGTTACTGAAATAAAAGCACCTCCATATACCTCCATATTTTGTAATGTTGTAATTTTATTTTAAAATGTTGTAATTGAGTCGGTCTAGTTGGTCCCCCCCCCCCCGCCCCGGACACCTCCCAGTCCCCCTACATCCTCACTATTTATTTATTTACATATCTAGAGTATTCATTTCATTAGCGTATTCATATCTTCCCTTACTGTTTATTTTATATTTAATATTCATCTAGAACTATACATATGTACTGTTGGGCGTAGCTCTGTCCCCTCCTTCCTCTAGACCTGTGAATACCATGTCTCCTGTGCTAATTTCCAATTGATCAAAGGCAACCAAAAGAGCCTGCATTGTATTGTAGAAGAGGCCTCCAGACGGCCTTAGTGTATTGTATTTTTGTGCCTTGCCAATACAAGACAATCTTACCTTGGCCAAACATACAATTCCCAACAGTACATACTCTGCACTTTACTGCTATTTGCACTTCTCGACAGATGCCAAACTGCATTTTGTTGTCTCAGTAAACTCTGTGCAATGACAATAAAGTTGAATCTAATCTAATCTATCTAATCTAATTTTCTAAGAATAAAATTCATTCATGTTCCATATGATGAGCAGCAGAATGACCTCCTGACTTAGATAATTAGATACATGCAGTAATTGTTTAGTACTAAAATTCATCCATGTTTCATATGATGAGTTTGAGTGTATTTTAAGGCAAAATCACTTTCCTATTTCTTAATTTGGCATATTTGACTTACATGATGATGGAAACTGCCATTGAATTCAAAGTATACAGATACATGCTGTCATTGTTTAATAGTGAAGCTGAAACGTAACAGACCTTCGCTTCATTTAACAGTTTAAATATACTTAGCATGATGTTTACTAAAAATGATATGATAACGTTGATAATGATAACGTTTTATGTTATGTTAGAGTTTTGGAGGGTATACCATGCATTACACCCCTGATCATAGTGTGTATTAGTATGAAATAAATAAAATAAAATACAATGAAATAAAATATAAAATACCAATTTAATTTACAAACAGTATTTATTTATAAGACTTACGGTTTCCTATCAGTGAGTCATCTAACCAGTTGTAAATCAGTCAAGGCCGGCTTTGGAAAGAGTTTTTTCCAGGTTGTTGTTCCAGTCTGCGCTCCAGTAAAGTCACCTTGAAGGGGTGCAGGTCTACTAGCGTTTATTTACCCGGTCTGTTTATCAGGGCCCTCAAGCACCAGTTAACTTCTTCATTATCTTCACCTTGCATTCTCCATCTCTGCTGCCAACTTTCCACTTTACCCTCACCCTAGACACCTCCTGCCCTTTTGTCTGGTTAAAGGGAAGTTTCGCTCGTAGCCAGTGATGTAGTGGTAAATAAAAAGGAGGGTAAACTCTGACCTCCATTCAGTGATCAACATCAAACCAAACCACCAATAGGACTTTCAGAAAAAACATGAATTCATGTGCTATTTTTCCTTTCACTGAGTCATAATGAAGGTCCTCCAGATGGCAAAATCCAAACCCCTTAAATCGCAACAACCTTAAAACGAAATGAACTAAAGGACCTTATTTTGTCAAGTGTCCCCTTTAAAGCTGGGTTTATTCATTGTGGGATGTTCCAGACAGTCCAGCAGGCTCAATCCAGCAGCATAAAGGGCCAAAAAGTACATTACATCAATAAGGACACTACATCAGTACCACATGACTTCGAGATCATCACTCCAATCAGTCAGGCCAAATAAAACTCCTGGGAAAATGACTGAACTTTCTACATTTACTGGTTGTGATTGTGTGTGTGCAAATTTATATGTGTGTGTGTGTATGTGTGTATGTGTGTTTGTGTGTGTGCCGTAAGATCTCCTATCTCAAAGGCAGACACATCTATAAGCAATAAAATAATTCTCTCTCATACAGTATAGGACACTATAGGAATGTTACAGTGATACTACAGGTCAGTGAAAACTCACAACTGAAAATCACGGACACGCTTTTGTAATTTTCAGCTCTACTGCACGCTCAGTGACCATAACGCCAGACTCACGTTCTCTTACAGAGTCCCCCCAGGGTGCTGCCTAGAAGAAGGAAGAACTGCTGGGAGAAGAAGACCCAGGTGATCTGCTCGAGGGTGGACCGGGTCTGACACCTCAGGTCCAGGATGGTGGGTCCCAGGAAGGCGATGCACAGCCCGAAGCTAAAAAACACGCTCCAGTACGTCAGCGTGTACGGCCAGTGGCGCATGAAGAGCGCCCAGAGCCGCTCGTCTACCGGTCTCATCTTCTCGGACGCTGGGAGGGGAAAACCGGAGAGCTGAAGTGGCCCCAAAGCCACCAACTTGTCATTTAGCGCGCGACTACCTGGCACTCTAACAAACAAACAGAAAAAAAGCCAAACGGGTAGATAAACGGAGCCTTGTATTCAGAAGTCGCTCCGCCAGAGTTGTTTCTAGTCTTTGGGGCTAATTAACTTTTAGACGGACGTGGCGCTGATTGGCTGATGCCCCAAAGGGCCCGCCCCCTTTCAGACTTGAGCGGCAGGCCCAGCTCCTCTGGGGTCACCGGCAAAATGAGGAGAAGTTTAATTTCATTATAACTTAATTCACTAAAAATGACTATTTTGCCCTCGCCTCTATTATCTCCCACGTGCAGTGTAGGTAGTCCTACAACTGAATGCTAAATTAACAACAAAAATCATCCCATATGGCAGTCACTGGGACAAAATCATATCATACTGGGGTCTGTGACATAAAACAAAGTTTGAGAACCCCTGGTCAAGAGCAGTTTCCAATATTTTTCATGTCAAGAACCTCCAAACACACATGTATTAAGCCCCAGTTGGGGAGGTAAATAAATAGTGTAGAGTGAAACCTCTGATAATAGACATTTCTCTCACTGTCCTTACTTTAAATGAATGAAACCAAACTATTTCTCATATGTTGGAACCCCCTCAAGGACCCCTATGATTCCCCAGATATTTACAACAGACCTATCACTGTAATATTGAATTATAAATTGCTTACTTGTGAATTAATCAGACTAGAGACTTAAAATAATTCGATTTATTTTGGGTTAAATGGATTTAATCATTTTAGTGTCAGCTGAAACTTTATGGTCCTGAACTAATAAGCTACACTAAGTCTCCATGCAGGCCAACAGCGCCATCTTCTGTTAATGCTGCAGTAGTTCTTCCCCCTTCCACATTATATGGATTCATAATTATCAGTCCTGCATGAAGCCCAATAGCCACAAGACACTGAACAATTGAGTCTGATCCAGAACTTCCATAGTTTATTTATTATTAGTTCATTATTCAATCAAGTTTGGCTTCTTGGCAGTCACAATACATTCATTTTCTCCTTTTAATAATAGTGTAGACAAATCACACAAAATATTGAATATCACATCTCATACAAAATCTAAACTTTTTAATCTTTTATAAAACATTTAGACATCATCTACATTTTTTTTTAAACATTTTTAAATACAGTCTTCTATTGTTTTGTCCGGCATAAAATTCACTGAGAAAGATGAAAACATCTGTTAAAATACGTATATATATATATATTATTTCTTTTCATTACAGTATTTAAAATAGCTTCATTTACCACAACAAAACACATACGGTAATACTGCCACTGAGGAAGGGAGGGGAAGATTGGAAGTGTAACATCAACGTGGCTACATCCCTCCTAAGTCCCTGCAGTTTGCCCTGAATTTCCTCTCCTCATCGCCATTTGCTTGCTTTTCGCTGACAGGTGAAACGAGGGTCAGGGGCGGTCCAACCATAATCAGTTTCGTTCAGTTCTAGAAGATCCTACACCCTGCTGCTGTCACTGTCAAGGATCAAACCAACAACTTCCTGTTTATTGGTTGGCTTCTCTGCCTCTCAAGATGTCGCTGTCATTCATTTGCAGTCAGTTGCATCTCGCGACCCATTCAAAACCTTGGCAAGAAGCGGCTGGTCCTGGACCTGGGAGACCCTCGAGTATATACACAAGACAGATATATGTGAAAACAGATGCTCAAAAGTTTGGCTTTTGTCGTCAAATGAACTCACTTTGTCTCAGCAATGGACAACTCGATGACCAAGTCCACCATTTATCTTTTATTGCACAAGTGGCACACTGTGCAAGTTGGCACGCCAGACCGAATTTCAAAATAAAAGTGATACATGGACCAAGGATGTAAATCCCAACAAATAGCCTTGTATGGTACAGGCAGCGCTACGGCATTGTGTATTGGTTCACGTATCAATTGGACTTAAGATGCAAGTAAAAGCAAATGGCGATACCTTGAGGCCGTTCAAATTACCTCTAGACGACCCCCTGGCCACAATAAGTCCTTCAACAAGTCCTTTATAAAGCAAGCTCTTCACTCATATCTTACTGGGCTCACATCCATCCACTTCTCATCTACGTCTGTGTCGATCTGAAAAGCACAGCAAATTTTAGTGACAAGGAGAAGGAGATGAGAACAGGAAGACGATTTGAATCCCACACACGCTTTCTCCTCGTGTCTCTTTCATAGTGCAACATTAATTTAACAGTCAACCTTGATCACACCACACGTGTCATTATACAGCATCAGCCCCAATGGACAGCGTGGGACAGGATGGAGAGGGAGTCAGGACAGAGGCAGGACAGAGGGGGGTGCAGCTCGGGCCACAAGCCCCATCCCTCATGTGTCTGCAGATACTCGAGTTATTTTCATCCTCTAAAAGGTGATGACTCCTGGGCTCAACTCCATTCAGCCAGTAGGGGAACTGTGACCGACACTATGCATGGAAGATTTATACACTTTCACCACACTTCTGCAACTTTTAAGTAGCAGTGTGTAAGTACTTTCTGGAGTTGTACGCAATTCCAAACAGTGTCATTCATGGCCCTGAAAGCCAAAATAGCTGCTCTCTGTCTTAGTTCAGCAGGCAGATATAGCTGTGCAAGGTATAAGGGATAGTGGTGATCCCTACTGATTGGAATTTGCTACTAGAAAGTAACTGTTTATTGGTCTGCAAACACTGGGGTGAAAAGGGCTTTGGTAAGGTACTGGGGCATATTGTGGATCCTGGAGGGTAAGAGGCGAAGGGAAGGGAAGCAGGCTTCAGAGGACACTTCTGGTTTGTGCAAATAGGAGACTAAGAAATACGTACACTCATAGTGAGTTATTTACAGACACAAAGCAAATGCCTCCTAACACACATGGGCTACACTAGATCAGATATCGTAGATTCTTCACAAGCCAAAACAGCATGCACATCTTACTAAGGCAACTTCAACAACTCGAGAGTGAAGATTAGTTTGTAACACGGTATGGAAACGAAACCCCTACGCTGAGCTGGAACACCGGGTCGCTGTCGCAAGGCAAGTTTGTCAGGTGAATCCATGTTTCCCCACGGTGGCTTAGATTCATTACGGGGTTTGGTTCAATGTTTGTTACTTGGGCATGTGTGAGTAGAGGTAGCCTATATGAACAATATGCTACTATGTCTACTGTACATCTGTAGAGGGCTTTCAGGTGACATAACACACCCTCTGACCATACTGGAGGTCCTCAACTCTCTTGGGCAGCAATAACTGTGAACACATTGCGTTTCTAAATGAACAACTTCTGCCTCAACAGAACTGTATATAAATGGTTCATCTCTGTGTGTTTTTTTGACTGGGAACTGATCACTTCCCCACTGATACATCTGATCGATTTTGTGTATAGAAGCTCGTTAGCCAGCTAACCAGCAAACCATCGCCACCTTGGTGTTAGCACGTGTGATTCGTGCACTAGCTAATGTAGTAATTAAGGTAACGTTAGCGTTAGCTGCTGGTAGTGTTGACGTCAAAATCGGTTGCGCGTTGCGGTTAGCGTGCTGGCTAGTTAGCTAGCTAACAGCAGTTTGTTCAGGTTAACTGAGCGGACTCTTCTCAAGCTACAACAAGTAGAGACTAGGGCTGAAAACAAGTCACAGTAACCTACATTCCGAAACAAATCTACCTCGTCACACTATTCACTTTTACTTGTAATGTTACTGAATGGACCTACACTCACACCACAACAATCACTCTCAAGTATCCCTCTCTCTCTCTCGTTATATATTTATTAATAATAAATATTAGATTATTATTATTTATTTATTTTTGCGCACAACCAGTTGTCCACTGGACCTCAATGGTGGCGCCAGACGTGGCTGCTAGGAGATTTTTGATGCAACTGCACAAAAACCTCTACTGAAGGTACTTTGGATGGTGCTGGGCATGGTCGATGGAGATTAGATGTACTATGTGTACAGTATGACAGTAGCAGGGCAGTTTTATTCAGTATTTGTAGCTATAGTGGCAAGGAGGCAGTGTGTGGTATCCAGTGTGTGACTGTGTAGAGTGTGTGTGTGTGTGTATCAGGATACTCCAGTGTGCAAAAGTGTGTGTTTATGCGTGCTGGGTACATATCTCAGCTCAGAATCTCGTCAAGTGCAGTGCAAGTTCATTTTTCAGAAACCCTGTATGTCACCACGCTGGGTTGCCATGGAAACAAATGTGCACACGCGTGTGCCGGTGTGTACATGCATGCGTGTGCACGTAGACAAGCATGCTAGTGAATGTGCTGAGTTGTGTTGGCCTCTGTGCTGTGGTCTGAACAGTCTCCGTTCTCCCTCAGACCTCTAAAAGATGCTTTGCCTTCGGTTCTTTCCTCGACCTAGATAAGAGAATTTGGGTTAACACCTTACTGAAAATACACATCTATATTAAGTATTATGAGCAGTGATGTAGTGGTAAACAAAGGTGAGTAAACTATGACAGCCAGTTGGTGACCATCATACGGAAAACGAGCACCAATATAAACAAAAAACAATCATATTTTCGGAAAAGCATGAATTTTTGCTTTTTCTCATCCATCACATCCAGTTTGATCCTACTGATGCTAAGATATATACTATGAATTTAAGTGATTTATGCCTAAACAGGTGGGTAAACTCTAGCTATGAACTTAAGCCCTGAATAAAAGCATTTCCATAATTTATCAATACATGGATTGGATTACAGCCAGGAAAGGGACCTTTGTAATTCTAATAATAGCACATACACTATCACAACACAAAATAATCCATTATTAGTGTTAGAAAGATTTCTTTACATGATCATATTTAGTGGATGACTGTAATCTGTATTTGTATTCATTTTCTCTTTTTAGCAGAATTATGTTTGGTGTCAAACAAACTTCCATTGACGTTGGCTTGTTGCAAAACCATGCTACGGTAAATGATACGATAATATGAACAACTGATTTGATAGAAATTGATTGCACATGACACTTGCACATGCACTTCTAACCTGCAAATCTTTCAATGTAGATTCTTTATGGTTATATATATCTATTGTAGTACTCTCAGTACTTTCTCTTCTTGTAATTATTTGTTAGATCCTGTATTTGTTCTATTCTTATCTATATCCTCTTGATCCTTGTATCATTCAATTTTCATCTCTAGATTAAATGAAACCTTGTTGCTCCCTGGGACGATGCAGCACGATAGAGCAAAAAATACAAATAAGAATATAGCAAATGGGGGGAATTTAATGTCATGTGTGGAGTGTCAATGTGAATATTGTGCACAAACCTTCATCTAATGTAATCTAATGCTCTATCATTAACCAATAAATAGTGGTTTCACACATTATTCATTGAGTGTTTGAAATAAAAGGTGTGAAGGTACTATTACGTCATGAGGAGTGTACAGTACCTGGAGGCTGAAACACTGAGCTGCGGTGGCCTGGGTCCTTCTGGAGCTGGAGCTCTCTGAGACTGAACAGCGAGGCAGCTAAGGCAGGGGACAGAAGATGATAACCTTGAAGCATGGACACAGCGGGATAATAGTTTCAGCTAGCATCGAGTTAGTTTCTTAGTGTGCGTTTTCTCCAATTTACAGAGGCTTTGCACTTGCATCAGGAATTTCCTCACAACCAGCAGCTGGCGCCATCTTGGAGGCCCATTGGAGAACTGGCTGTGTGCAGGTAATGGCTAAATATATCACAACCAGGCTAGGAAAAGAGAGCTATCTGAAAAAACACACACGATTTGTTTCCAAATTACAGTACAGTAGTTTGGTGTCTTGTCTTTAGCGCTACCCCAAAAACACTGAGTTGTAGCTTGAGAGTCAACGAGTTGGATTTTTGTCTTTGTTAGCTAGATAACTAGCCAGTAAGCTAACTTAGCTAACTACTAACACTAACTTTACCTTCTACTGGATACATTATCTAGTGTGCTAATCAAATGTGATATCAATAAAACAGGGATGGTTAGCTTAATTATGGTTAGCTAGCTAATAAGCTGATATTATCAAAACACAAAAACAATCAGATGTGATGAAGCGATCAGTTCCCAATCAAAAAAAGCTCAGAAATCATGTCTATCCAATACTGCTGAGTTGAACATTTAGAAATTGAACCACCTGTTCTCAGCCATTGTTCCTAAAAGCTGTGGACCTCCAATATGGCCGCCAGAGGACATATTAAGCCACCTGAATGCCTTCTGTGCAATATTGTGTCTGTGGTGTCTTACTGTCTGCCAAACTGTGGATGTTCTCCCCCAGACTCAGGAAGTAGGGGTGTCGTAGAGAGGCTTCAGAGGACATTCTGCTCCGGGTGTCGTACTGCAATCACAATGGCATCTTACTACACCATCTCTAAAACCACAGTAAAATACAGTGCTACTAACAGTCATGTAAAGGATGTCGTGATCATTTGCCTCTTACCAGCAGTAGAGCTGACAACAGGTCGATCCCCTCGGTGTCCAACCTGATGGAGACAAGATAGGAAGTGTTGCTTGTATTATGGGGATTCAGTGATGGATATTGCGCTGCTATCGATACTGGTGTCGGATATCGGGCCGGTGAATTTCCCAACTAATACCAGGAACCAGAAACTGCATCGAGCTACCCAACAACCCACTACAACGAATGCATGCACCAGTGCTCTGAAGACGTCCACCTTCTCCAGAAACTCCCTCAGTACCGCAATCACAGACCCTTTCCCCCCATGGCCTGAACAGACGTCCTAGGTGGTCGGATTATAACCACATTGTCTCATTGAGGAAATTCAGCTTTTCTAATGTAATCAGCAATGGAAACTTCTGTGTTACCTGGGTACATGGTTGATGAGCGCTTGAGATCTGTACTGAGGGAACAGGTAGGACCTAAACTCGTCATTATTGCTGATACCTGGCCAAGTCTCCTCTGTCGGAGTCCCTGAAAGAAAGAAAGAAAGAAAGAAAGAATATGTGCTTTTGTTTTGAGCTGGTACACATGGTATTTTTCAGAGCAGGAACTGGTGCTACCTAGGGATCAGTTACAATGGATCTGAAACACAACACTGATATATGGGCTGTATATCTACTTTGAGAAGTTTGCTACAGATGAGTGCAAGTATTTTACCCATGAGTCTAAAGACTAGATGTAGCTCCTCCTTCACAGTGGCGCCAGGAAACATGGGACGACCTGCCGCCATCTCATACAGGATACAGCCCACACCCCTGCAAGAGGAGCGGTGAAGGAATAAGGAAAGCCGCTGCATTCACGTGCTATCGGATGTATCGCAAAACAATACTTCATATGACAAATTTGGATGATGAGTTTTGCTACCCGAGTTTTCGAGTTCTGACACAATAATAACCCTTATCCTTCTCAACATGGCAGAGAGATCAAGTTTTGTGTCAGTCAATGGTATCAGGTATGCACAGCTTACATACCTGATACGCTTTCGCTTCTCTGTATTTCTGCAAAGAAACTGGTAGTACCATTGTAGCCAAACAACCAAATCCACATCATCCTTTTCAGGACGTCCATGTTTGTTGATTGTTTGATTTTTTGACAAAAAAGTTTGTGAATGCAATGCAAAGTCTCGGATATTGGATGGTGTGAGTGGGCACAGTACAGCCTTTGTTCCATCCTGGGTGGGGGGTGGGACTGAACACACGTCCTGTGGTCTGATGACAGCATATGTAGCTAGGTGAGCTGACAAAAGGCTGTCCGTCACCACGTTTAGTCTTTTGTGGTTCCTGCATGCACGTCTTCTCACCATGGCATACCTCTAATGAGCAAATTACTGACTCCCTCTCTGTTGTATGAATAGTGAGTCATCATCACTGAGAATAGCCTGGGAGATTAGATACGATTGTGTTTGTGAAATTCTTCATCCTATCATCCTCAAGCTGTTTGATATTAATTTAGCATACTAACACACATGGCAACCTTTTACACAGCTGTAGCCGATTCCCAGGATCTTGCTCAGCATTGTTGCTTTATCACTTAATGTTGTCAAGAAAATTTGTTACACTTTTTTTTGAGTGTCTCAAAAATTCAGCATTGCACATCGATGTTGTCCCCAAAAATGTAATGTAATGTAACACCACCCTCAATGGAATACGCCAAGTTTTTGGGAGATTGACCTCATTGGACAGTTTACACATCATGTGATGAGAACGTCTATACTTATTGATCCCAATGTCACATTTACATGAGTGACAGCTCATCAGGCTCGGGAGATATGTGATGGTTTGGACCCGATCTATATCTATTGATTGGATCGGATAGTCATATTGTAAGAACAGTTGTTAGTGATATCACAATATAATAATTTATAAAGGCTTATATGAAGGTATTTCAAATCAAATCACATTTATTTGTATAGCCCTTAATCACCGTTACAGTCTCTAAGGGCTTCACAGTGCCCAACATGTGAAAATAATAAATGATTAGTACACGACATCCCCCAGCCTTAGACCCTCACAGAGGACAAGGAAAAACTCCCACAAAACCCTTATTTGGGAAAATTGGGAGAAACCTTGGGAGGGGCTACTCAGAGAGGGATCCCCCTACCAGGACGGTTGGGCTGCAATAGATGCCGAGTTTGGGCAAGCAGAGTATACACAATATATGAAAGTTCATTTTGGTGGGACATCCAGATCTGATGGGGCGGCATCACAGCAACGGCAACTCAGTCAGCGTCATCATAGGACTAGGGGACGATTACATAATTAAATCGCGATTACGATTATAAACACGCTTATCGCCCACCCCTACAGTGCTCTGCCGAATTTTGTCCAACTCAAGCTGCTTCTCCCTGTCCTTCTCCTTATTCTCCATGTCCACTTTTTTAACCGTAACTTCTCTTGCTCAAACTGTATAGCTAACAACTCTTTCTGCTGCTCAAAAGTCAAACCAGCTGTTTGAACTACGGCACAGGCACTGGCTCCCTCGCAGCCGCACCAAGCTCACTTTTCTGTAACACCCCTTGTTCAAACTAAGATGACAACACCGCATCTCTAATCTCCTCCTTACGCTTTTTCTCTGCCACAACAATGCCATGATAGAGTGGTGCAGGGATGAGTCCTAAACCCCGGAAATGAGTTAGCATTTTTGCACTTCCGGTTCCCTTGTCTCGAAGTCTATGGGTTTTTTGAATGGGTTTTTGGTTAGATGCCTGAAATAAGGTCTGTGGTTAACACAAGCTTAAGAGGTTTTCACGTTTTGTTCTACGACATAAAATAGGTCAGTAAATACCCCACTCGTGAATTTTGAAGCTTTTACGGGTATTAAAAAAGGCGGTTGCTAACAAGTGGCTAAATGAGACTACAGAGGTTGTCGGGGGACATTAAATGCCATCACACGGTAACTCGTCTACTCACTAGTCCGCCTTTACAGCCTCTAGTTGCGTTGAAGTCATGCGACCGTGATGTAGTTTGTTTATAGCCTTAATGTTAGCTTTTTACTTCTGGCGATTGCATTTACGCTTCAAAAATCATAAAAGTGGTGTTCATTTGTGAAGATTATCTTGCTGAACAAAACGTGTATCATGAACTTTTGTTTGCCACAGATCTTATTTTCTGCAATAATCCAAAATCCAATAGAAAAATCCCATTTGCTTTTTGTCGAGGGAACCAGAGCGATGCTGGCCTACAAAAATACGTCATCCCTGCACCACTCTATGGTCAGCTATTTTCACCAGCTGATCCTTTTTACAGCAATTTACACATGCCACCGTAGGCGCATAAAAAAAAACCTGACAAGGAAGCCATAATTACAAATGAATAATTACTGATACAGATACAGTGTTCACTGCCAGACAAGCACTTAGAGCCAAGTGACCACCCTCAGAGAATTTTGCCTAACGAAAGCTTGCTAAAAACTCACCCCGAGTCTTCATGCGGTTCTGCGGTGCGTGTATTAAGCACAAGCCCAGCGGGAATGTAAAGCAACATGCAAGCAGGCAACCCCACAAGATCACGTGGATGTGCCCCCAAGATAGTTTAGATAGAAAACAACTAATACTAACCAATTCCCACAGCACTCCAACATCTCCATTGTAATGAAATCCAAGATGGCTGACTCTTCTTTGGCCCTTGGCGTGCAATAAGCAGCGTGCATATTGTGCGGACACAAAGTGCCGAGGAAGAGTTCGAGGCGTCTGTCAGCCATCTTGGATTTCATTACAATGGAGATGTCGGAGTATACCTGTCTTTAACAAAGTATAAAAGTTTATTTGTGCATAAGAGATGGAGCATAAAACTGACAGACTTGGCTGCATATCATTTAATATTACTTAGATTTAGCTACAAGTTATCATGTTCTCATTAGATAATGCTAGTAGCCAGCTATCACTCAACATAGTGGATGCTAAAGTGTTAGCATGGAGCCTACTATCACTCACTCGGAGCCAATGATCTACTGGGAACACATGGATGATTTTGGTATCTATGTTCTCATCACTAAACGGGTAAATTGATCAATGGTACAATCTCCCCAAAAACCAGTGGAAGCCCCTACAGATCACTACTCTTCTATGGAGCAATTCATTACAATCTGTAGATTGGTTTGTGAATTGATGTCCAGGTTGGTCCAGTGGATTGTAGTATGTTAGGATCAAAATAGCAGAATATTCCCTGGCGTGTGAGTATCAATGAATCCATATTGTGCTACTCACCACATGTCGATGGGTGTGGAGTACTCTGTAGAGCCCAGCAGCACATCAGGTGGGCGATACCATAAAGTTACCACCTCGTTGGAGTAGGTCTTAGTGGGGACGGACTTGGCCCTCGCCAGACCTGGCCAACGCAACACAGATGAGACGTCAACACTACCACAAATCATAGCATTGGAAATACTTCTGTATACTGTTTAAGTATACTGTATACTGTAAAAATACACAAAAATTGTATTCTTAGCAGGGTGGAAAAGTTTCTGAAACAGCATTTAGACCATGGGACACTAAAACTCTCCACTGAAACCACTGAAAATACTACGACCACCACAACCACCACCACCAACAATAACAACAGATTTATGCAGAATTGTGTTGAATCCAATCAAATGTTGTATTAGAATCAGGTTTAAAGACTTCCACAACCAGCGTAGTATTGATCAATTAAACAATAAAATGTACAAACACAAACATATAAAATACAAACCGTATCATATCCACCATGTCATAGTGGACGATGCTGTCTGGACCATGTCTGATGTTTTATTTAAAAACAGTCTATCGGTCTAACCGATACCAAAGCCTTGCATAGTGAGGTACAGAGGTGGTATTTTGCAGCCCTAACAGCCTCACAGCACTAAATCCTGCTGAGCTGGGATCAGTAACACCTCAGAACATTAACAGGTTAACATCTCAGCTTTTCGAACCGAACACTGCGGCACCACATCATGCCCGACACATCAAGGTTTCCTGGTGAATACTAGTGTCATGGCTGGTTTCATCTCATCCACTCATCTAATAGTCAAGAAATACCAGTGGGGGATATCGACCCATATCCAGCACAAAAACGAGAAATTACAGAGAAAGGGGCACAGTTGCTAGGTTACAGTAAATAAGGTGCTAAAGCGATTGGGATATATCTCCAAGTGGCAGTAAAATATAATTGGAAAGCAACCTTGGCAAGAAATGTGCTATTGTAGTCCTGACCACATTTGCATCAGTGTGTGTGTGTGTGTGTGTGTGTGCGTGTGTGTGTCCTTGCCTACCGAAGTCGGCCAGTTTGAGCTCTCCTTTGTCGTTGATGAGCAGGTTCTGTGGCTTCAGGTCTCTGTGGAGGATTTTCCTCTTGTGACAGTAGGACAGACCACGCTGCAGCTGGAACATGAAAATCTATGGTGGAGAAAGGTGAGAGATTTAGCATTTTGTGCCGTGGTGATGATGATGGCAATACCGAGTATACATTTGCAGAGTTTCTTTCCTTACGATTTGAAAGTGACACCTAGAAGACACCAGTGCAATATGGCTTCAAAAGGACTGTAGTCAACTCAAACGCTTCCTGGCCCCCTTGAGCAACAGAGGCTGCTAATTGACATCAACAGTAAAGTCATATTTTGCCGACAGAGAGGAGTAAGCCTGCTAATGAGAGTAGCGATCCAACACACACGTATAGTGAATCACCGTGCACAGCACTGGAATAATCATACTGCGTTGTGATTTGCAGATGATTTGATGCTACGGGGCAGTAAAAACCATACTAATTTTCCCTTTAAGTCCTTGTTTGAAAAATTGACGGCACTTCTATAGACTGGATCCTGTGTATTTTAGTCATATTGCACTATCTTGACTGTCCTTTTACCCCGTTTGTGACACTTGCACCATGTGTCAGTATCTGATTTAAAACCACGACCAAGTTCCTGTACATTTCTCTGCACGTGGTGAACGGTGTTTCTGACTTGACTTGACTCACCTTGACGTTGTGCATGCTCATGAGATTGCCGCAGTTGTCCAAGTACTGTTTCAGGTCACTGTCCTTTGAGACACAATCAGCAGGTATCAACAGTCACAGTCTCTGGCCACATCCAACGACACCTGCAGGTGTGTGTGTGTGTGTGTGTGTGTGTGTGTATCTACTCACCAGGTACTCAAACACCAGTGTGAGGCAGCGGTCGGTGTGGATGATGTCGTGCAGCGTGACAATGTTCGCGTGTTTCAGGTTCTTCAGTAGAGACACTGGGTAGACACAGAGGCAGGAGGCATTACAAATTTGAGTTGTGCCAGATAAAATCCCCCCCCCCCCCCTCATCCCCAATTCACTAATACCCTCCCACATCTTGTTTCTAGCGTCTCCATAGAGCCTAACTACTATTTCAGAAGAAGCAGGCACACAATTATTGGACAAATGACCACTAAATATAATTATTTTCCACTGGAGGGCAGCACTGAAACACGCCAAACTGGAGCATGTGGTTTGGAGTGTGTGTGTGTGTGTGTGTGTGTGTGTGTACCCTCTCTGATAGCGGTGCAGGGTGCTCCCTCCTCGTGCTCCAGCCGGATCTCCTTTAGCGCCACCAGGTTCTCCGTTAGTTTACTCCGCCCTTTGAACACCGTGGCGTACGTCCCCTACACACACACACACACACACACACACACACACACACACACACACACAATTATATAAGTACTCTTTCAACTAGAACAACTTCTGTCAGCTGAAAAGAGAGAGAAACGTGGGACTGTAATGGTCACATCTATACCATGTATTTGTAATGAAATTACTGTAATAACTGTAATCATATAATCCACTACTTGGCCCAGGTCTTGTTCACTGACTATAAAAGCAGCTCTTTTACAACCATCATGTCCACTGACTGCTGCTCAGCCTTGTGACTGAGACTAATGCAGCCAGCCTCGGTAGCTAATCCCTCAGACCCTTAAGGCAGTAAGCGGTCTCAGATAAACGGTGCGGGCTCTAAGTGCATCACTGACGTCCGGCCGCCCCCCGTCTTCAAGTCTCCTTCAGCCAGAGCACTTGGCGGCACAGTGATCCTACACTGCACTGAGCAGGTCCAAGTACACGGTCCTGGGCGGTCTTGACCTTCTGGAAATGGATGAGAGATGCAGGTCTGTTACTGCTGCGTACATACCTCACCCAGTTTTCCCAGCTTCACGTATGTCTCCAGTTTCCCAAAGCCGATGTCAGACTGGAGGGGAAAGAAAAACATACATTAAGTTCTTGGCTTGTGGCATTATGGTTCTCTCCTCTGATTGGGGCTTGTGTTTCAAAGAAACACAGTAACAATATTACTACTGCGTGGCAATTTATCAATATTAAAAGTAATCAACAAAATTGATTATTTTAAAGTAGCTAAAATGAGTTATATGAGGGTAATACAATACAAGACTTGTATCGGTCGATATTGGGTGAAATATGAAGCATCTAGGGAGTTAAAAGCTTTGTAATATAAGCTGGAGCCATTTTATGGATATGAGGTTATGATATGTGTATATACTGTATATATACAGTACTGTCTCAGGCACATGTAAAAATAATTCCATAAAGCGAAGATGCTTTCAAAAATAATTAAATGAAAAGTTTCTAAATATCAAAAAAGAGCAGTAATGTAAAACACAAATGCAGAAAACCAAATTTATATAGAAAACTCTCGGGTGCCTAAGATGTTTGCACAGCACTGTATATATATATTATGCTTAGACAGATATATCAGCACATTATCGGTATCAGCCAGTATATGTGTGTATATATGGATGTTGTAGTATTAAATACAGGCTACTGACCAGCGAGGCACGTCGAGACATGCGACTGAGAGGCTTGCAGGGGGAGTTTTCACTCTCCAGCTGCAGCTTCTTGAGAAACTCCGGAGGCAGGCGGATGTCCATGGGCAGAGACATGCGCTTACTGACGTCCTGCAGGCAGGCAACCAGCATCGGTTAATACACAACAACATATAGATACATAACACATGCTCCTGTCTAGTGACGTAGTGGACGGTAAACTGAACTGAGTTTACAGTTTTAGAGGTCATAGTTTTACCACTTTTTTATTTGGTGGATAAAAAAGTGGATGATTTAAATCAGATTTTAAAGAATCTAGTGTAACAGCTCCATAAGGTCACTAACCTGTTAAGAAGGCTCTACTAAAAAAATACTTTTTGCTCGATATCCTAATGTGATTCAATTCATCAAAAGACCTTGTAGCGGTGTACGGTGGCACAATGCTCAATCAACCTGCTGCAGAGATTCAATCAAAGACTGTGACTGTGACATGTACAGTTCCCTGTCTATTGTATGTCTTGCGCTACCCTGTCCTTTTTGCGCAGATGGGAGTTTTAGCTGTGCAGACATTTGTTGGAGGCAGAAATAACTGTTAGGAGAGTAAGAGAGGAGGGACTACACGGACCGATACTGTAAACACCAGATCAACTTGTTGGACATGAACACCTACTGAGCGCGAAAATGCCGGAACATTTTCTCTGGCGGGTAAATCAATAAGGGTCAACCGCAACGCTGGCCAGCAGCATCTGAATGTAGTCTTTGATGTTGTCAAACTTTGAAACTTCACATTTGGTTCATGATGAATTACAAACATGATCCATTGTATGAGGTGGGGTGTCACGTTTCTTTGAAAAAGGTGTATTAAGTCATTTGGCCAATGAAAAATATTCTCATAGATTATCTGCCCGTAGATGGAAATTCACAAAGGTGATGTTAGTCGATGTATTTTATTTCATGAAACAAAACCAAGTGTGTGGAAAAGCTAACTCTGCAGCCTAAACAGAACCAGGCCAGACTTCCCCTCTCTATTATGTTTATTGAATGCAGTGCCTCTGATTGCGGTTCGATAAGCTCCCAGGCCTCTCCATGTCTTGCCATTATTTCTGTCTTTCGGAGCAACCAGGTTTTTCCCCTGAGTGACTCGACAGCACTTCCTTCTGTCACAGATCCACTTGACTGTCTGGTATGAGCAGCACGGCATATGAAAAACGAGTCAGAGTGATTCACACTCATTCCACAGGGACTTTTTTTTGAAAAGGTGGAACTGTGAACTCTCATATTGCCAATAAAAAAAAAAGCTCTAGTGCTGGAGGGAGGAAAATGGAGAGGGGCAATTCAAAGCTTCTGAGGTGACTCATCTCATTGAGCTGGCTGAGGTGGAAATGGAGAGATGACTCCGTGGGGAAAGAGTTTAGATGAGAGAACAAGCTACTTGTGTCATTGTTGATGCGCACGCCACACTGTCTTTTGATGTTTCTAATGAGTGCTTGCACTTGGACAGCTTCCTAACGGCGCCGCACTGATGCCGATGCACCTTTTACATCAGAAGGAATCCATTCTGTAAAAGAAGGTGTGATCAAATCTGGGCAGGGAGTGATTTGATCACAGCAGGACTGGACTCTAAAGCGGACACTATTATCCTGCGTCTGTCTGCCCCCCCCCCCTCTTTACCTCCATGGAGAAGCGCCGGTGCTGGGCCTTGCTGTGGTAGAGAAGCTGGGAGGGGGACTGGGTTCCCGGCGTGGCTGGTTCAGGGCTCACCGGACTGACGTCGTGAGATGGAGGACCGAGGCTGTCTGGAGCCAGGCCTGGAGAACACAGACAGACAAATCCTGCTCAGTCGCTATGGAGGCAGAATGTATTGAGAGGTGCATCATACATGATCCTTTTATGTCCACAGGAGTATTATAAGGACATGAAGGCCCTTCACTCATTGCTTGTAATTTTCGGTGATCCAGGAGTCAAACCTTGTTCTACCGTTGCACTCATTGTACGTCGCTCTGGATTAGTGAGTCAGCTAAATGCCGAAAATGTAAAAGTAAATATAAAATGTGCAGAGTTGTATAGTATTACACATGCAAACGCGCAAGCTCACGTGTTGGTTCTCAAGAAAGGTATCATGAACACCTGAAGCCTCTAATTGGTTCAGGTGTGTCTGAGTAAGGCTGGAGCTAAAACCTGCAGGACAGGTGGTCCTTGAGGACTGGATTGAGAACCACTGCTCTAGCAAGCCTCAGCTCATGGAGCCTACTGAGGAGATCATTTATGGCTGCTGAAACTCTGAGCACGGCAGCAGCACCGCGGCGTTTCACCAGGCAGCGGGTGGTGGGGAGAATGAATGCAACACTGTACGCCGTGTGTGTTTGATGCCGGGCCGTCTCCTTTTGAACGCTTGCCGGTTTTTGATCTCCCGTTTGAATGGCGATCGTATGGCGGCTGCGGGGTTTGAAGTGGACACGCGTCTTTATTTTATCAGCAGCCTCCTGGCATGTCTGCGTGTTACAACCACTCCCTCCCGGGGTGAAGCAGGAACGTGATTTACAATGATTTACAACAAAGTGTTTCCATGGGGACTGTGGCTAAGAAAGGGAGCTATCCTCGGTCTCGGTGTAAAGGAGGTGTTGTGGACCTCTTTTTATCCCCATGTCCCACCTCGCACACACACACACACACACACACACATAATATTCAATGCACAAGCTTAGTACAGGAAATTCAAGCGTTGTGTGATAAGATGTAATAAGCCATGACAACAAAGACATGGAGGAGGAAAACGGATAGAGGCAGAGGTGATGTAGACCCTCTGATTTAAAAAAAAAAAGAAGCTTTAACTGGATTACAGAACGCTTTGTGTGAGATTGATTGACAGTGTAAACACTGGGGGGGGGGGTTCGGTTCGAATGGGCTGGTCATTTCAATATCACAGCTACAGCACGCCTTTGATCTCCTGATGTTCATTAGGATCAGCAGACTGGGAGACTGACATGAGCACACACACACACACACACACACACACACACAATGAGCACTTAAGTGCATCCGGTTACACATACGCATGTACTACATACACACACACACATACACACACATACACACACACACACACACACACACACAGACACACACACATGCAGTGTCTGATTGCTGTGAGATATGGATAAAAGCCCGCAGGACATTTTGTTTGGAAAAGCACAATCCAATAAAGAAAACCACATGAAGCTTTTACAGCTTTTCTATCCAAGACTGTGGGTAGAGGGAGATGGGGAGAGAGGGGGAGGAAAGAAAGAAAGAAAGAAAGAAAGAAGAAAGAAACAATCGAGGCAAACACAGCTTGAGCCGTCAAGAAGGAGGTGAATTGGAGAATTAGCTGACTGCAAATAATGGCTAAAATACAAAACCTGGGCTGGAAAAAGAAAGAGACCTGAAAAAGGTTGTTGGTGCAGGAACATTCGGTAACGTTAGAGGTGAATAGTGAATAGTGTGATAGACTAGACAGACTAGATACTTATTTCCAAGCTTAGGTTACTGTGACTCGAGAAGCTGTCAGTCAGGCGTCAGTCAGCCATCTTTGATTTCATTACATTGGAGATGTTGAGTATATTTGTTTATATTTGTTTGTTTATGACAGTAGTGCTGTTGGAACTGTCGGCTAGGGGGAAACAAGCAAACACTCAATCTGTGGCTATTCGTCACACACAATGTGGTGTTTACTCTTTACCACCTTGACATCGGACACCATCAAACAGCTTTGGGGAGTTATGAACTATGAAAAACTGTTTTTTGAAATGCAAGATAGAAAACCTGGAGTGGATCTTAATGTGTTTTACTGTGACAGACTGCCATCCTACTCAGTCTGATCTGGCATCAGCCTGGGACTTCAAACTGCACAATCCCTCCTCATTCATGAACATGTTGTTGATAAGAGGCTTGATGTTGTGTGCCATCCACAATCTTGCTCCACCATATCTTTCTGATCTTCTCCATGTTGCCGCTCCCTCTCGCTCCCTCAGATCTTCCTCCTCCATTCACCTGTCTGTCCCCTCCGCCCGTCTCACCACCATGGGGAGCAGAGCTTTCAGCCGCTCTGCTCCCCAGCTCTGGAACTCTCTACCACCCGTCATAAGGAACACAAACTCACTCTCACAATTCAAGTCCACACTCAAAACCCACCTGTTTAAGATTGCCTTTTCCATCTGACTGACTCAATTGCATTGTCCTATTTTTAACCTGTTTTTAATGTTTTTAACGTTGTATTCTTGTAAATGCACTCATTGTAAGGTGTCCTTGAGTGACAGAAAGGCGCCTATAAATAAAATATTATTATTATTATTATTATTATGTGCCTAACTGAAACCTGGCAACAGGAATCTGTCCTGGGCTCAGTGAGGCCTCCCCTCTGGTTATGGGTAAAAGCCTGCAGCGCTGGTCCTGGTAGTGGGGTAGACATTTATCACCGGGCTGAATTAAAACTGACTTTCTCACCTCACTCTGCCCCACATCAACAAATATCACACTCCGTGTGTGGACCTGAAGCCACCGGTTATTGTCCCCACACACTTGACCTGGTCATCACTGACTCAGCCGTCTGCAGGTCTAACATCTGGGTGTGTCGGACCACCGGGCTGGTTCAGTGGACTTGACTCTCCTCTCTCTCAGGTCTCAGCCCAAGCACCTCATGTCTTTTCCAGCCGTCGTGACCACGGACCTCTCTGAGTGTATTTGATCACCACCAGCCTTTCATGAGCATCAGAAGATCTGGGTCACTTAAAGAGGAAGTTATAATCCTAATCCAATCACTGCCTATATATAGAGAGAGACTATATCTCTCTCTATTTATAGAGATATAGTCTCCTGTATTTATCTATGTAGTCTCTTAGTCTCTCTGACTCTTTCTCTCATTGTTGCATCCATCCTGGTGCACTGTGGGATTGGAATTGGGGAGAACATAACAAATATGAGATTACAGAAGAAGATGAATAATGATTGATAATAGTTATAGATGGTGATAAGGAAATGAGGTCACTACTGAAGTAATCCCAAAGTAACTAGTATTAAGTAATAAGTATTTGCATTGTATTACTGGGTTTACTATTACGGTGGATTACTGTTAACACGTTGAAGTAATTCAGTATTAGATTACATTACAAGTAACTCACCCATGACTACTCTACAAGCAGAAGACCACAGGAGTTGAAGAGTTGAAGAGTTATGAGAGAATGATTCATGTACACTGCGTGGACCTTGATGCCAAGAGGATCCAAAAATAATACCTTAATGCTCCATTTGTAGAACATTTTCCTGCTACGGGAATGTTTTGGGCATGTGAGCAAATCCTTGGAAAAATGTCAGATGATGTTTTCTGTCAACACAGCAGTTATATCATAAGATATAATCCCTCGTGGAGGAGGGAGGGAGGGAGGGAGGAGTGATACAAAAGACTGAAAAGAGAGATGGGCGTGGAAGAAGGTCTGCATGGACTGAAAGGCCTGTGAACATCAGATGGCTGCTGGATTTGGGTCAAACTCTCTCTCTCTCTCTTTCTTTCTTTCTCTCTCATGCCATTGTGTCTTTTCCCTTCCTCCTCTCTCTTCTCTCTCTGTCTCGCTGCCTCTCTCCTGACTCTCAGAAACAGACAGCGAGGCAGACAGAGGGACTCCAGGGGGTGAAACCACATATCCAGCTGCTTCTTTCAGGCAGCTCAATAACAACCGCACGGGTTGAAATCTCTCACGGTGCCGTCAGGACGATCCCTCGCTGTTCGTTCCCACGGGGGCAAAACTGTGTCACTTGACAAATAAGCAGCCAGAGTGGTGTGACGACATGCTAAGCAGGTTTCGACGATAACACCAGCAGCCGTGGTTTGGATCTTTCTTGACTTCTTGTTTCAAACGGTGAAGAGCAACGAGACATTTGGATGATATGAAACTCAGCAGATGTAGTTAGTCAGTGTTACTAGTCACAATCAGCCAATGGATGCTTTCCCCTGCTGTACTACCAGGTGGGGGTCAGAGGTCAGAGGTCAGCTTAGTTGGAGAGCTGATTGGCTTCCACTTTATTGCTTCAGGTGAATAGAGTTCACCTCCTTTCCTTGACTTTGCCTCCTTCCCTTGACTTTGCCTCCTTCCCCTGACTTCCCTTGACTTTGCCTCCTTCCCTTGACTTCCCTTGACATTGCCTCCTTCCCTTGATTTTGCCTCCTTCCCTTGACTTCCCTTGACATTGCCTCCTTCCCTTGACTTCCCTTGACATTGCCTCCTTCCCTTGACTTTCCTTGACATTGTCTCCTTCCCTTGACATTGCCTCCTTCCCTTGACTTTGCCTCCTTCCTTTGACTTTGCCTCCTTCCCTTGACTTTGCCTCCTTCCCTTGACTTCCCTTGACTTTGCCTCCTTCCCTTGACTTCCCTTGACATTGCCTCCTTCCCTTGATTTTGCCTCCTTCCATTGACTTCCCTTGACATTGCCTCCTTCCCTTGACTTCCCTTGACATTGCCTCCTTCCCTTGACATTGCCTCCTTCCCTTGACTTTGCCTCCTTCCTTTGACTTTGCCTCCTTCCCTTGACTTTGCCTCCTTCCCTTGACTTCCCTTGACTTTGCCTCCTTCCCTTGACTTCCCTTGACATTGCCTCCTTCCCTTGACTTTGCCTCCTTCCCTTGATTTTGCCTCCTTCCCTTGACTTCCCTTGACATTGCCTCCTTCCCTTGACTTTGCCTCCTTCCTTTGACTTTGCCTCCTTCCCTTGACTTTGCCTCCTTCCCTTGACTTCCCTTGACTTTGCCTCCTTCCCTTGACTTTGCATGCTTTCGTGAGGGAACAACTCAACGCTTCATTTCCTCACATCCACCCAGCACCATGTAGGTCAAACAACAATGCACACTGATGATCCGGGATGAAAGTATTATCTGTCCTGTTGGCTCTGTGGACTAAGGTGCACACCACGTCCTCACCACGGTGGCCATCTATATCCACCACTCTGTCTACCATCTTTAGTTACAGTCTAGCTCCACATAAGAAAGCAGAAACGCTGTCAGAAAACGATGAAAATGTCCTTTGCATTATCTAGCCTCACTCATCCCTCCATAACTCCCCCTCCCTTCCCTTTGAAGCCGGCTCACCCTCGTGCCTCAGTGCCGGTGGTGGTGCCAGCTCAAGCCGGAACCCCCCCCCCCCCTCCCCCGGCTAATCTGTGAGGGTCAGCTATGGACACGGAAGGAAGGAAGGAAGGCTTTGGTATTTGCAATTAAAAAGATTCTGGTTTCAGATTTATTATAGAAATGGGCTGATCATTCACACAGGGACCGGACACACAGGAAGTAGAGTAGGTCAGGTGTCAGGACCTTGAACTTTCTACATTAACCGGCTGGTCTCTCCGACCCCTCGGCCAGCCGGCCAGCCGCTTGTATCCCTTATGAGAGGTTAATAATTAGTAATAATGGACTGATTTCTGTCTGATCAACAAAACCAACCAACCTGGAAAAGGGAACAGTGGAGAAACTTGGCACTGGCTGCAGGATTGAAGGTTACCCGCCGGGGGTTCGGGTTTCTACAAATTAATCTTTGACCAATGGACGTTCTTTGACTTAATCCTTGATTTCAAAACAAATGAAATTATGTCCATTTAGTGATGATGAATGTTGTTTAGCTTTTCATGACATGGAAATGCGAACCACCGATTAACACCAGGAGAACTTATGTTAGAAATCACAGCCATGAAATTGGCCCGCTCCACTGTTGAGCCAGCTGGCTTCAGAGGACGGCTCTTACCCTGAGTGTGTTGGATGTTGAGCTGGTTGATCTGCTCGGTGAACTCGTTCTCCTCGATGGTCTCGGTGCGAGGAACAGATAGAGAGAAACGCCGCTTGAAGTTCTTCATCTTGTTCATAGTGCTGATGAGCAGAGTCTGGGAGGAGAGAGAGAGAGAGAGAGAGAGAGAGAGAGAGAGAGAACAACAATCACACTTAGATATGATTCTCTACTGTGAAAGGCTTTTAGTCACAGTTGCACAGCATCTACATTTTCCAGCCATCCATTCACACATCTATCTATCTATCTATCTATCTATCTATCTATCTATCTATCTATCTATCTATCTATCTATCTATCTATCTATCTATCTATCTATCTATCTATCTATCTATCTATCTATCTATCTATCTATCTATCTATCTATCTATCTATTCTATACCAGCCCTAGAGGAAACCTTTCCTCGAAGAGAAAGGGCTAAAAGGAAATCTTCTTTTTCTCTCCGTGTTGCCACGTGACAAAACCTACAGACAGTGAAAAGAAAGTTGAGCTGAATGCAGAACGTGGGGGGAAAAAAACAACACCTCATTTTCTCCAAACAGAAAGATGCATTCCTCCCTACAGCACACTGCTGCTGAACCGTGTCATGTAGCAGTGATGTGTTTTTCTGAGCAGGTTGACTCTGTCATCTGATAATGAGGCGGAAAGCAGCAGGACAGCGGCTGATCAATACTCACTACCACCATACTAGTTATCGCTTCAATCATTCTCTCGCCCTCACTCGCTTTGCTCTGATGTCCTGCTGGTGGTATGGCTTCTCCGTGATTTGTTTACTATCACTGATTTATGTGTGTGTGTGTGTGTGTGTGTGTGTGTGCTCATTATTTCGGAGCTCTGTCTGTCTGCTGGTGGGCTCAGTTTCAGCGAGGCTCCAGATTACCTCTTGTTATTTTTATGGTTTAACAGCCCATCAGGATATTACCGTGTCTCTGAGCAATCAGCACTGGCTGGCCGTTCAGGAGGATGATAGGCGCACATGCACAAATACACAAATGCATGCACACAAATGCACACAATCGCACACACATACACACACGAGTACATTCAAGCAACTCACGAGTGTGTCCAGGTCTTATGATTGAATCAGTGGCATCATCAAAGTCACGCAGTTTCCTCCTCTAACCCTTTCACAACAATTCAACTTGAGGATCTTAGCATCTTAGCATACATAATACTGTTGTTTCTCCATTTCTGTTCAAATGATCAAATGATCCTGGTGAAGGAACACGTTGGGCTGGAGTCATGGAGGGCAAGTGAGTTAAACATTTGACCGACCCTGGCTGAACACAGAATAGCACAATAGTGTCTAAATCACACGTGGTTCCCGTTGCCTTGGTTAACTAAAATGGGATACTGTGGACATGCAGCATCAGCTGTGGGTTTTACACGGGTGTAGGGAGTGATAGCGAGAGTGATATCTTGTGGATCTTATGGATTACCACTAGAACAGTGAAATGTACCTGAACCCATTTACCCAGAGACCCACAAAACACTGTATACACATCTAACATAACTCAATTCCAAAATCTTGTCAGACAACATTGAAACTCTGCCAAAAAATAAAGCCTAGCAAGCCTAGCATCCCTTGCTTTGTTCAGTATTGACCAAATCCATGGCTGAGCAATATGAATCTCTGCTTCAGGGACTTTGTGTTTTTTTCTGTTTTTTTTCTGTTATTGTTTTTCCTGCTTGTATTCTGTAAATCGTGTCTGAAAATAAGTATGGTTCCCCTTGCCAAGCCGACAGAATGTGTGTGTGTTCAACAGAAGATGCAGGCAAGCCAGAACTGGGGGTGCAACATGTGCAGTGTGTTTGCAGTGTCTCGCCCATGAGAGACCTCACGAGTCCACTCCAAGTCTCATTCTGCCCGGGCTCAGCTCCTCCACCTCCCCTCTCCTCCTCCACCTCCCCTCTCCTCCTCCACCTCCCCTCTCCCCTAAAGTGTCAGCGCTAAAGAGGACGGGGGAGAGGACGGGGGAGAGCGCGGTGGCACCGAGTGGCCTTTGGACCCTCTGTTTATTCACTCTGCTCCCCCATTTGCCCTCGAGTGCAACTTAATTGCATGTGTCGCCAGGGAGAAAATTCCTGATTGGGATTGAGTGTGTGTGTGTGTGTGTGTGTGTGTGTGTGTGTGTGTGTGTGTGTGTGTTCCTACTGGCGGTGCGCTCCATTTATCTTGCTTAGAGACAACAGACTCCTTTGTTTGGAGAAGGGTACATTCTAGGGGCTGGATGCTTGCGGCCAATCAGCAGCGTTTGGCATCACTCTCTCCTCCACTCCGTCAAAGGCAGGAAGTTAGCCTTAGATTGTGTGACACTGTCACACACACACACACACACACACACACACACACACACACACACACACAAGTGCATCTGTTCCCAGTGAGGTGCCAATAAATCTCAGTTTGCGTGTTGCTGTGATCATCCCTGGACACAAACACACTTCATGTTGTGACAGCACCCACTCTCTCTCTCGCTCGCCCTCTCTCTCTTTATTTCTGTTACTCTTTGATCTCTTGTTTCTTTTCTCCGTCGCTCTCCTCCTCCCTTCCCATGCATCTTTGTTAGGGATGGCATGTGATCTTTTTGTTGTCTTCTCTTCTTGGTGCATCACTAGTATTTTCATGAATGCTGTTCAGATATAATGGAAATGCATCTGTTATCGGACATCTAGCATGATTCCTCTCCCCGTCGAGTGTGGACCACGACCCTCCACAAACACTTGGTCCACGGTTTTCAACAGGTTTTCAAACAATACTTACATATTTAGGACGACAATTTGATCTGTTTACTGAAATTGGGCAGGATCAGTGCTGGATAAGCAACTGGACAAGACTTGTTTTGTTTTCCTGGCTCCACTCAGATCCCCGTCCTGTCAACAAATAGTTGGTGATGCTGGAAAAAGGCCAAAATAATAACAGGTAGCATCAGCCGAGACCGGGCTTGGTCGCATTTCCAATCATCTCCATCAGTAATTGTCCAAAATATCGACTTGGTTACACAAACAAATAAATGGCTTGGGAACTTTAATCAGCAGCTTGTTTGAGACCAAATTGAAAGATCTGACAAAATTGATGGGCTCATTAGAAAGGATGAGATCTTGCCAGAGCTACTAACACTCATGACATTACCTTCATTCAATCAAATCTCACCACACACTGAATCAAATGTTGAGTGAATCAATTGAATTAAGGGAGGTTGACTAAACGGAAGAGGTACACACACACGCACACACACACACACACACACACACACACACACTCTCCTACACAGAGCTCCACATCACACCACCACACATCTCTGCCCCACGTTGCCTTATAACTGCCCAAATTCTTTAGACAGAAAAATGTGGCAATAGCTTTGAATTTCATACATTAAAAACATCACATTTTAACAATATGTCAGAGTGCATTTAAGACTATTCCTTTCTGTGGAAGGAGACATACTGTATTTTCATGCTTGCTTTCATTGTCTCTTGTGCCATTTCCATGGACACAACACGTTTCCAAGGCAACGTGTTGTTGAGCGAGTAAACATGGCGGCACAGACGCCGTACAGGTAACAGAAGACGTTTCAACTCTTGTTCGGTTTGTTTTTCAAATGTAGGTCCAGGATTATTCATTCAGTTTGTTAGGGGGGAAAAAACAACATGGACTAAAAAAGTTGAAGCGTCTATTCACGTGTTTGAAAATGTCAGGCGAACCAACATCGGCATTTGCCTGACATTTTCACAACACGTGAAGAGACGCTCCAACTTTCATTGGCTGCCTGACCACTTGAAAATGTCAACTTAGTGATTAGAGCCCACAACACACCTGTATCACTGGAAGAGGCAAGTAACCAGGGGTGGGCCTACATTCAGACACAATAAGACTTTGACTTTGCTCCAGATGTTAAAGAGAAGAGACAAAGCTACAAACAGACCAAGCCTCTGTTTGAAAATCTTTGGATGTCGATTCGGGGGGGGGGAGCATTTTGTCAGAACGAACTGTAAGTCCTGCTCCAAACTTCCAGTCTCATCCATCCTCCGTCCGTTTTGCACGTTGTTTTGTTTACGGTTCCACGGTAGCGAGTAGCGCTGGCTGATATGGCACATGAGTATGACGTCATCCGGCCAGAGGAAACGCCCAAACGCCCAAACCCTCTGCGTCGTGCCATCGACCAACTCCACTGGAGCAAGTGTGTTTGTTTGGTTCAACTAAAAGCCGTGTGTTTTTCCTTTCCATCCGTCCAGAGACCCGTGGCAGCTGTGGCAAAAAATATACCCGACGTCCCTCGTGTGTACTCACTCAGAATGGGGCCAGCTGATGTGGGGCCGTGTGGTTGGGAGTCGTGGTTTTATACAGGTCAACAGGCTCGGTCAGTAACATGACACACAAATACAACTATCCGTCAAAACAGACACACAAACACACAATGCGATGCTGGGTGATTCAAACCCCCCGGGGCGTGTATGTTCTCTGTCTCTCTCGCTTGCTCTCTCTTCTCTCTGACGCGTTGAAACTGAATGAACGAGCGACACATCACACACACACACACACACACACACACACACACACACACAACAGTACAACATTACACTCATCAATGAAGCATCGCGTCAGTTTGTAAGTCATGATCGTCAGCTGACCCAAACCAACTCCAATCGTGTTTTGACACTTCCTCAAAGCTGTCAGCTCCTCATTCGTTCCTACCTCCTACCTGCTCCATGCTGTTGTACCAGCCTCCTCCTCATTTTGCAACAGCCTTTATTTTAAACAGCCACCTCAACGTAACAAAATCAGCCTACTATCATCTTGAAAACATAGCAAAATGGACGTAGGACTCATGTCACAACAAGACCTAGAGAAACTCATTCACACCTTTACTACCAGTAGGCTAGACTTGTAATGGTCTTATTTCAGGTCTCCCTAAAAACGCTGCTGCTAGACTAACAAAGACGAAGAAGTTTGACCACATCACACCGACTCTCAGATCCCTGCATCGGCTTCCAGTGTGTCAGAGAATCGACTTTAAAATCGTTACTCGTCTACAAGTCACTAAATGGTCCAGGCCCAAAATACATCGCTGACATGCTCACTCAATATGAACCCTCCAGACCCCTCAGGTCAGCTGGGTCTGCTCTCTGTTCCCAGAGTCAAAACCAAACAGGGTGAAGCAGCGTTGAGCTATGATGCAACAAATAGGTGGAACAAACTTCCAGAACAACGGAGACTTTTAAGTCCAGACTAAAAACGTTTCTGTTCACCACCGCTTTCTGCTGAACTCTGAACTGGCACTACGACTTTTATTCCTTTTGCACTGTGATTTATTTTACTTTTCTAAAATGTCTTTATAAATGTCCTTGTTTTAAATGTATTTTAATGCCTCATGTGAAGCACTTTGAACTGCCTTGTGTATGAAAGCTGCTATACAAATAAACTTGCCTTGCCTGTACATTCAGTATCTCATGATATGGGTCTACTGGGTTCTGTACAGGGGGGGTAACTGTACTGTATTTGTGCAATGAATTCTCAAGTCTTGACTCTCTAGTGTCTCTGACTGAACTGAGATGATGAATGGGTGCGAGAGGAAATCTGCCTCTCCTGCGTTTTTTTTCTTCTATTCTGTATTTTTTCACTTTCACTATCCTCCATGCGCTCTTTCTTTTCCGATTCTGTCAGACAGAGGTGTGTGTGTGTGTAAGACAGAAATAAACAGAGAACACACACACACACACATCTGTGTCCACTACTGTGTGAATGCATTTGTGCGTGTGTGGTGGGCCATATGCTGCAGACCCCGGGCCCTGTGGTTACGTTACGTTACGTTTGCCCCAGTAGTTCACATGCACCGGAAAATAGCTTGTGCATCTGTGTGTACAACTGTGCATGCACATACACACACATACACACACAAAGACACACACTTTTCCTCACAGAGATGAATGGCAGTGAGAAACCAGAATGGGTAAAGGCGTGTTAAACAGCTAGTGTGTTTAGCCTGTAATGCGGCTAATCCAACTTTAGCTGCCATTATCCAGCCAGCTTCCATGAACAACAACCGAACGCAGTGCAGGACACCACAGTAGAAGCCTTTGAACCAACAAAGTGTTTGGTTGATTCAACCATTTACCCAGGCAATGGAGGGTCCAATGCACTGCAGAATGGTCACTTATATAACCAGGCATGTGCGAAAATAAGCTTTACTGAAGGTTTTGGTTTGCCATCATCACCTCCCTAAATTTCCTCCAACTTAACTCTGATGAAACTGAGGTTCTGATCATAAAACAGGCCCAATCACATGGTGCCTCGGTCCTTGGAGCCTCAACATCAAGAGGCATCTACAAATCTAGGGGTCATCTTGGACTCCAACATTACCAAAGTAGAAACACTGCCAAGTACACCCTATGCCATCTCTTCAAGACTTGGAAAGATCAGTTCATGCTTTTGTCTCCTCCAGTCTGGACTCTTGTAATTCCCTGTTCTCATGCCTCAGTCAGGCCACAGGAGGCAAATTAGTCCAAAATGCCCACAGAGACCAGTAGGGCTCAGATTACTCCTAATTGACTTTAAGATCCTTCTGATTTTGATTGATCTTCTTACATCTCATATCTCACTACAAACCTCATCTTTCCATGTCAGCCTTCCACTGATTTTATCATTTGACTTGTATTTCTGTCTGACTGTCTGCCTTGTTATTTCCTTCATTTCTATTAAGCTTCTTTTATATTGCTGCAGTTCCTTTTGTTTGTGAAACACCTTGTAGCTCCTGTTTTGAACGGCGCTATATAAAGATTTACTCACTTACTCACATACTCTTCCTCTTCTAACAAATAATCATTTCAAGAGAAGTCGTATCATTTTTGTACTTGAACAGCACATGACTATGAACACCAGTAAATATCTGGGGCCAAATGTATAAACCATGCGTACACACAAAAAGTGTACTTACATCACTTTCCACGCAGGAGTCCAAATGTATAAAAATCCATGGGCGGCGAGAAATTGCGTACCGGTAAGCACATTTTCGCCGCCCGTGGATTTTTATTTAAGGATGATTGAGATGTATGAAGAAAAAACACGTGGGAACAGACGTACGTGGGGTTTTATACATCTGAGCGTATGCATTTTTCCTGTTTTGTGCGTACACACGTTTCTACACCTAAATCTACACAGAGTTTTATACATTTGGCCCCTGGTGTACACAGGTTGTGGAGTTTGTCACGTTGCCGTCTTCCTCCATCTGTCTCGGGGCTGAAGCCATAATAAGGATGACCTTTTGTTTTCTCCCATGGCCTCTTTTCTTCCCTTGCTTCACAAGACAACAATCACCGCCTTATTTGCTGTGATGTATGTGCTGTACATCAGACTCCCTCTATTTCTGTCTTCCACTGCTCTCTGCATCTCACATGGTTGACCCCTCACTGTCCCCGACTCTTCTTGGAACTCTTCTTTACAGCTCTTGTGCTGGGTTGTATCACAGCACCATACAGTATCCCCCCCCCGGGTGGAACATGTTGAGGTTTAGCATTGTGAAATGAGCATTGGCTGGAGGCGTGGCATGGACTGGCTGATATGGGGAGCGCCTTCATGTGCAGTCTGAACAGTCTGAGAGAAATATTACTTATATGACTTATATGACAGCAACAGGTAACATCCTGGTGTGTGTGTGTCATGTGAGTGTGACTGAATGAGAGAGACGCTGTTCTCTTTCATCTCTATGGGCCTCATCAATACTGGTCAAAGATCAAAGCCAGCATGTGTCAGTCTTCATGTTAAAAATGTTGGCAATATGGTGGAAATGACAAAGGATGACCAAGTCAGTGGATACACGTGTCCCATGATGCAACGTTACTGTGTTATGTTCCGATATGTATGTTTTAGTTCTGGATCAAAGCACATTACTAGTTTACAAAGTTCAAACTGAGCTGCACATGTATGTCTGTCTAAAGTCACATGTGTGTATACATGATGACAGTTACAATACGATAGAAACGGTTTTTCTCTCCCGTTGGTTTCAGCTGTTCTGTGCTTTCTAACCACACAGTGGAACGGCTGACGGACACCTAGTCTTGTTTACAGAACGTCTTGTAGTGAAGTGCGGAGAACCAACACTTGAAAGCAGCAACAGTGTTGACAGCAACAATAAATCCCTCTGTCTTCTTCTCTGCCCCCCCCCCCCCACCCATTCATGTGTGTGAACAGTAGGCCTACTGTATACCACAGACCATGAGCGAATACAGTTGGGTCAACAGCAGACGGGCCTATTGTATCCCAGGCCATCTTGGTTTATGTAATAGGGCACTCGTGTCATGGTGTCTTGTTGGGAGATCTCTATTTTTACATCACAAGATTAATTTTTCCAGCCTCTATCTGATAAAACACAACAACGATCCGACCTCTACCCAGGTCAGGAAATCTTCTCCATTTGCTGTTCTCAACACCTGGTGTCAGGTAGGTCTTCCATGGGAAACATCCTCTGCCACACAGGAAGTGATGCACTTTACCTCTCAGGTTTGTTTAGAAAAAAATAGAAGAAAAACTGTGTAGTTAGCATGAGCAGCGATAGCCACCGTGGCTGAACAGACAAAGAAAAGAGCGCCACCTACAGGAACTCAAACTCCATCAACAGGAAATCCAAGGAGAAAGACGTCACAGTGTCTGGACACACTGTTTGATTGACAGGTGATGACTGGGAAGAGGAACACCACAGTGAAGAACACCACAGTGAGGAACACCACAGTGAAGAACACCACAGTGAGGACCACCACAGTGAGGAACACCACAGTGAAGAACACCACAGTGAAGAACACCACAGTGAGGAACACCACAGTGAAGAACACCACAGTGAGGAACACCACAGTGAAGAACGCCACAGTGAGGAACACCACAGTGAAGAACACCACAGTGATGTGCGCCACAGTGAGGAACACCACAGTGAAGAACACCACAGTGAAGAATACCACAGTGAGGAACACCACAGTGAAGAACACCACAGTGAGGAACACCACAGTGAGGAACACCACAGTGAAGAACACCACAGTGAGGAACACCACAGTGAAGAACACCACAGTGATGTGCGCCACAGTGAGGAACACCACAGTGAAGAACACCACAGTGAAGAACACCACAGTGAAGAACACCACAGTGAGGAACACCACAGTGAGGAACACCACAGTGAAGAACACCACAGTGAGGAACACCACAGTGAAGAACACCACAGTGAAGAACACCACAGTGAGGAACACCACAGTGATGTGCGCCAAAGATGGAGACAAAGCAAAAAAAAAAAAAAGGATTACCACTTGAAAGTTTGAAAGTTAGTATTTTCATATGTGTATTTGCAGGTGTGTACTGTGCATACACACATGTGCCTGTGTGTGTTTACATTGGTGTCAGGTCCAGGTGTGTGTCTGTTGCCTTCCAGGTTCACCCAGGTCTCTGGTATAAGCCTGGTTATCTGCAATTACAGTCAGGAGCAGCAGAGCGGAGCACCTGACTGAAACTCTGACCACAGTTTCCTGCTGTCGGAGTTGTTTGGTGACATTTCAGAGGGAGAACAGCAGGCTAGTAAAAATGCAACTGATAGACAGCAAAACACACACACACACACACACACACACACACACACACACACCAGTGGTAGAGGCTGGCTGGTGTGATATCATAGGAGTCAGTGGAACATGACACGAAACTCAAATTAAAAATGTCACCGCTGATGATTCAGCCCTAAATCAACACCAAGTCGAGGAGAGTGAGAGAGGGGGGACGTGGGAACGACTTAGAGGAAGAGAGAGAGAGAGAGAGAGAGAGAGAGAGAGAGAGAGAGAGAGAGAGAGAGAGAGGGCGAACAAGAAAGAGAGTCACAAGACGCAGGAAGAGAACGAGAGACGGTGGGAAAGCGGCGACCGGCGGGTTATCAACCACGGACACGTCCGATGGCCGCCTGCTTGTTGTGACCGAGAGCTTGAAATGACTCAAGCGAGACATAAAGGAAACACTGTGAAACCAGAGAGGGGAGAAACCAGAGGCCCGGCCACAGAGAAGGACAGCCCTGTCTGCTGTTACTGTTGGATTTGAGGGGTTTGGCAGTACGGATTGCATAGAGGATAACATATGTAGTGTGAAGACGACATCACCCATATTCCTCTCACTCTTATGCATTGCAAATATGTCAGTATTTGTATGATTTGTCACGATCCTCCACCTTCATAACGCACCAGCCAAGAGTTCTGCTGCTGCTATATCACACATCCTGTTAAAGCTGGAATCAAGACGTTTCCATCCATCTCATCTCAATATGTTTGTTGGATTTGTCGGTTTATTTATATAACTCCCATTTGCTCTACTATTATCTCCTATTGTTTTTTTATCCTATTACTACTTACTGCTGCTGCAACAACCCAATTTCCCCACAGGGATCATTACCGTTTAATCTGATCTAATCTAATAATATCAGAGCTCCAGAATAAGCCAAACATAACATCCACTAACTGTCTGATTTCTGTGGGAATGAGGAGTTTGAATGGTCTGCTGGTTGGTGAAATGCTGCATTGATTTGAAACGTAGAGTCCAAAGATAAGCAGCAGAAAGCAATCAGCTGCTGCTATGCTTAAAAAGAGGATCCATATTGGTGATTGCGAGTTAAAATAAAATGTAAAGCCTTTATTTCACGGTTTGAATGAAACAAAGACTTTTTAAATAAATGCTTCTATCTTTTGGTTTTTAAAATGTGGAGCACCTCGGGGTCTGGCTCTCATCAGGCCACTATACTGACTATTGTTTGTACTGCGGGAGTCCAGTGGCTACTGGGACGGCTGTGTACTGCTAACAATCAGGCCTGCTCTGTGTGTGTGTGTGTGTGTGTGTGTGTGTGTGTGTGTGTGTGTGTGTGTGTAAAAGACAACCAAGCCAACTGATGTATGTAGACCACCACTATATGTCACTATATCAACTATATGTAAATCACCGGTAGTGCTATAGGAGCATGCATGTAAGTATACGCACTGCACACACACACACACACACACACACACACACACACACACACACACACACGCACCCTGGCTAGCTTAACCGCTAGACGCTAACCTCTGCTCTAGACATGGGACCAATTTTAGGACTTATTCTCATCAATAACATTTCAACACTACTTTGTTATTTAACAGTGCAGTTGTAAATCTGTTCCCGTCGAGTGTCAGAACCGTACAAGCGTGTGTCGTCAGTACAGTTTGTGTCACAGTATTTATGTGCCATTATTTTGATGTGCATGTTGGGCACTGGGTGGTTTCCCCCTGGGTTTCAGGCTGCGACTCGGTGACTCACAGCTTACCTCACAACCCCCCCGCTACCCCACCCCCCCCCCCCCCCCCACCCACACACACACACACACACACACACACACACACACACACACACACACACACACTATTCCCCAAGGTGGCCTTCCCCTCTGTTTGTGTCAGTGTGGGAGCCGGTCTCTAATAAGCCCTCACAGCAGCGGCGGCGCTAGACTGGCGTCTCGGGAGAAAGAAGCCTGCAATTATCTAAAGCGCTTTAACACACTGCTGAGCAGCACAGTTTGATGTGAGCACGCTGGCATCCTTCCTGTCCACAGAAGGCCCACCTCGGGGTGCTCGTCCACCGCCGCCCTCCATCTCACCACCAGACACACCTGCTGCAGCACTGTGTTTGTCCAGCGTTCCCTGAAGCCAACATGATTGTTTATAAGGCATTAGCGGCGTTAGATAGCGCGGACGGGTTTAGATTAGTTGTGAACGTGCACGCCGTGCACCTGGGCAGACCTTTTGAAGTGGATTGTGGGTGATTGAGGAAAAGCACATGCAGCAACCCTTTACTTTACGTTGGCTTTATTCCAGTATATTAAAGTGTGTGGACCTATAGAGAAGTATTGACCTATGGGGAAAAGTGTAAGCACTGCACAATACAGTAAGACTATGTACAACTATACTGTGTTAGTACTCCATATAACCTTCTTCTTGTATTTCCCAGGGTGCAATAACACAATGTACAAACTGTACAAAAAAACATAACACAACACCACATATGTTATAATCATAATATCAATTTAGAGCTCAATCAGAGACAAAATGGCAATTTAACAAAAAAGAAATAAAATAACAAAAAAGATTTTCATTACGTCCTATTTTGTTTTGGGTATCCTGGTGGTGGTTGGGGAGGCTGGCTGTGTTCACACTGCAGGCAATTATAGTGAAGAATTATAGTTCATATACAGTTTTCTGGGGTGATTGTTCATATCCATTTTCAAATGTAACCAATACCAATGTGAAGTGTGAGACATTTTGAAAAGATACACGTGCACAGATTTACACAAAACGTCACATGGAAATATGCGACGACTTCATCATCGGATGAATTTGGCGAGAGGCAAGAAAGAGCTTTTGTCATTCCCGCATGAAGTTCTACTGTTGCCGTAAAATATTGCCAAAGTTCACGATGGAAACCTGACTGGTAACCATGGCAACGCTGACAAGACGCATGCCTGATAATCAGATCAATGTGGTCTGGATCGAATTTGACAAAATGCGACTCTGTGAAGCTTTTTGCTGTTCACATTGATTTGAAATAATCAGATTTGTGTCACTTTTGAACCAAAAAGTTGCGGGTTTGATTCCCAGCCAATAAAAACAGCCAATATGAAGTGTGAGACAGTGAATACTTACAATAGCTTTCCATAGGGTCAAACACCGGTTCAATACAGTGGAACGAGGCCACTGGAGACTAAAGTTTTACTGCCTATGACTTTTAAATAACGGTGTAAGTAGAGTAACAAGAAACACACGAGTGTCATGAGGTGGACTTGAATGTGACACCCTTCATGTAAAGCTACCAATGGCAGCGAGAGGTAACTGTTCATTTGAAATGTAAGGATGTCAACACCCAGAAACCCTGTCATGTTGTCAACAGTGTGTGTACCGGCCCGCCTGGCCTGTGATGCTTTAGACCAAATGACACCAAAGAGACGAGAGAGACAAAAGATCAAACGTTGGTGAGTGCAGCGTTCTCTGGACGTTTGTGTAGAAACCCGACATCAGAATTGAATTGGGGCAACTAGGGTGAGTCTACGGGGTCTTCACTAGAGAGATGGGATGCTCTTCTCTGTTGTTGACCAAGAAGTACGTGACCACAACATCTTTACCTTGTCTTCTACCTTGGTGGCTGCAGTGCATTTACAACCACGTTATTATTGATGGCGAGGCTGACAGCAGAGTCGGCAACTTCTCTCACACACACTTTTAAATTTTTGGGCTTTTAGCTGGCGCTTTTTACCCAGAACCACTTTCGCTACACACACACACACACTCGCGGGGAGCTGGATCAGTAGATTGGCTTAGAGCGGCGTGTGAAACGCAAGCTGCCTTCCATTTGATGCGTTCGTGACCAAATGTTTGCATGAGTGTGTGTGTGTGTGTGTGTGTGTGCGTGCGTCTCTGCGTGGTGTTTTAATGCTGGTGCCAGGGCTATTGTTGTTGAATATGGTAGGGTCTATCTTCACATTACCATGGCTGAGTGGGTTCGGGGCTGTTAGATGAATCAGGGGGCCAATAATAAGCTGCTTATGCAAACAGTGTTGTTGTGCCAGTGTTGCAGCAGCCGGAGCTTCTCCCTGTCTGCTCACTTTAACATGGCAAGGAGCTCAACGCTACTAAAGCCTGACGGTTTCTTTCACTACCGTCCTCAGTAGCATGGGAAGCCTCTTTACTGTATGCAGTTGTTTGCTTTGGTGACTCATGTTATCTGAAGTTGGATTTGAGGACAATTTGACAACCAAAATAAAGAAGAAAACACACAAAAAAAAATATTATATATATTATATTAATATTAATATATATTATTTGTATATATATATATATATACAACATTTCTGAAGCTGAAGGAAATGAAATGTTTAGGCACATGATGCCATATCAAACCTGTCCTGTATTAATCTAAGACATGCAACGTGGGTCAACTACATATCACCACCATGTATAAAGAATCTGGCAATTCCACTATCTAATTTTATAGTTGCGTCAAAATAAAAGCATAACGATAAACCTTGTTTATCGTGTGTTTGATGTACAACAATTTCTATAAGCATGTGATGATGTGATGTAATATCAGGGGCCGCTCCATAGGCAATCGTTGATTTTGTGGAGCGACACGGTGCTAAGGTGAGTTATCACACATGATCCCAATGACATCATAGATTCAAGGGTTATTTCTTGAGTGTTTAGCTTGAGGTTCAGGAATAACATCTGTAGAGTCTTAAAATGGATGTTCCCCTTTAAAAGACCTACGAAGAGAACGCTGAAGCAAGCCAAAAATAGATATCGCACAATTCAACAGCACATGACAGTGATCTGCAAAAGGTAACCATTTTAATGCATTTACAGTTCACACACAAACACACACACACACACACACACACACACACACACTTACACTAAGGGCAGATATGGTGAGTAAATGAGCCCGGCCCTGCAAAACACACCACATGACTCGCTAAAGGGTTGATAATACACACACTGCTGAACAGGAGTGGACAGCAGGAGACTATGCACACACACACACACACACACACACACACACACACACACACTTCATTACACACAGCTCCAGCTAGATAAACAGTGCTGCACGGAGAGTGGTAGTGGGCAAACCCCTGAACATGAGAGTGTGCCTTCCTACCGTACTACTGTCCCAGTGTCAGTTTGCACTTGAGCACTAATGCATGACGCTCATCAGAGAGCAGAGAGAGGTGAGGCGGGTTCAGGTAACCTCAGATTATCCATACTCCATACTCAACAAAAACTTAAAACCTCTGAAAGAAGAAGATACTAAACTCATGGCACCCCTTTCTACTCGTGTTGTTAAAACCGATGCAGTAGTAGAAAAAACACGGCGGTAAACGAAATGAATCATGCTTTTTCCTTTACACCAGTTTGCTGCTGCTCGCTACGATGTACACTATTCATTTCATAGCACATCCTGTACGTACATGATGTATCGACAGAGGAAGAGAAAACCCCGGCGGACCCCGGGAAGACCCCCCCGAGGTGTCTACTGAGCTAACGGGGGGATCCTAATGAAGAATTAAAAGGTTAAATTCATCCTGGGATCACAAATATCTGGCCTTTCCTAAGACCCAGACACCAGCTCTCACCTGTCTCGGCCTCCCCCCCCCACCCCCCCGACCCCTGACCCCGTGCCGTGAGGTAAATACCTCTCCTTCTTCATAATAACAGAGAGAGTGGGGCTACTTACAGGAGTGCAGAGGTCATCCACACTGGCTCTCTGCTCAGGTTTCCCTCGCCTTCCCAGGTGTCAGTCAGACGGGGGAGTGTGGTGGTGGTGGTGGGGGGGGGGGGGGGGGTGGGGGTGTAATCCACAGATGCTAGCCACCTCTATTAGCGTGACGGACAGACGGCGTGGCAGGTAGACAGGCGGCCGACAACAGTGGAGAAAAATGGCCAAGCCTCCCCTACCGGTGTGTCTGACAGCTCAGCGCTCAGCCCTCCCTCCGTCCTCCATCCGTGCAAACGCAACGCCGCTTCACAGAGCAGATAACAGAGAGACTAAAATAAAGAGGCAGACAGAGAAAAAAAAAACCACAGGCGGGGAGAAAAGTGCCGCACAGAAGGGTTTTATGAGCAGCCTGAGTCTCCTCCCTCCCCCCTGCTCTGCCTGAGTCCCGCCCCCGTTGGTATGGCAACGGCCAATCGCAAGCCCGGCATAACACAAGCCCACTCCTCTCCCTCCTCCTCCTCTTCCGCCTCTGGTGTTGACATGATTGTCACACACCAGCAAGTGTGTGTGTGTGCGTGCATGTGTGCGTGTGTGCGTGTGTGTGTGTGTGTGAGAGAAGGAGGAATGTGTATGTGTGTGTTACTGTACGTGCCAGTATGTTGTATAGGTGTGCGCGCGTGTGTGTATGAGAATGTGTATGCTTGTGTATGTGTGTGTGTGTGTGTGTGCGTGTGTGTGTGTGAGAGAAGGAGGAATGTGCATGTGTGTGTTACTGTACGTGCCAGTATGTTGTATAGGTGTGCGCGCGTGTGTGTATGAGAATGTGTATGCTTGTGTATGTGTGTGTGTGTGTGTGTGTGTGTGTGTGTGTGTGTATGCAGGTGTGTGTGTGTGTGTGTGTGTGTGTGTGTGAGTTTCTCCATCACACTGACAGCAGATCCACTTGGTTCGGCAGCAGCGTGTGATGCAGGTGAGTCTTCAGTCTGCTAATGGAGTGACTCATGTCAGGGACTAATAGCTGCTGATATAATGAGATAAGTTGGCACAACAATCGAAGCAGCGACAAGGAGGCGGGTACATCCTCTTGGCAACAAGAAGCAACGGGGTTTATGGGAAATGTTGTCTTAGCAGTTAAAGTGGTAATCACAAGATTCTGTTTTTGTCTCCATCTTCGTCTCGCAGCCTCATTGTTGTGGTGTCAATCAAACAGCGTGTCCAGTACTGTGACGTCTTTTGCTGTTGATGGAAGTTTGAGTTTCTGCAGGTGGCGCTCTTCTCTTTGTCTATCCAGCCTGTTCATGCTAACTGCTGTGACACCCTTAGGGAAAAGCCAGGGGGGGGGGTCACAAGTCCTGAGGGCAAACGCATGGCACAGATCACACAGAACAGCTTTTACTTACTTACTTACATCTGAAACTTTTCTTCTTTCAGGAGGACCTTCAGCCCACCCGACTGATTGCACCTCACACCCTCCAGCTGTGGCAAGATGGTTGACTGGCTGTTTGACTGCTTGTGCCATGAAGTAGCAGTAGTAGTAGTAACTTGTTTGAATGCAGTCACTGCCATCACTGACCTGATCACTGGCAAAAGCTGGGGTCTAAAACAACTGTCTTTATAAAGAACATGTGATACAGTACCCATTGCTGTTGTGAAAATCAATGGCTACTTGTCCTGTTGAAGCATAGGAGAGTCCTGTGCGGCTGGGCCTTCGTTCTCTGTTCTATTTTCTTTAGCGAGAACCTGACCAATTCAAAATATCGCTTCAATCCCCCCCCCCTCCAAAACACACACACACACACACACACACACACACACACACACCCCACCGGATTCAGTGAAAAAGCCATTTTGACCGTGGTTGAGTCAACAAAGATCACCATCCATTAGCAGCCATTTCAAACAGATTGCATTATATAAAGGAACGGTGGCAGGTCACTGAGTGCGTCTCTGCTGGAGTGATGATTAATGACACCTGTAACCTGAGAACATGATGATCTGATGACGATGTGATCTGGAAGATACTTCTAAGATACCCATCCTAACACTCCAACACCATCCACCGTGTGGTTACCAAGATGAACCTCACTGAGGATCATGTTTTTGTCAAGGAGCAAACTGAGACCTGGCCGGTGTGTTAGAGTCCCTACAGCGCATTAAAAACTCAAACCAAGGGAATGAAGTAAAGGAGGATGCCGAGATACAGACATATACATGTAGAGAACAATGTAAAAAGTGAGGGGTGCTCACAGTAAAAAAGGTCTATGCTATCATCACTGGTTAAACGAAGGTACACATAGAAGTAACTAGAATATACGTAGAGCTGTCTCACCTAGAATGTGTTACTTACAGCGAATCTTCTGTCTTCTGTCATGTAACTGCAGATTGAACAGTTATAGTTCATTAAATAACCAGCGTGACAGCTCTAGTTCTCCAGCCATTCCTAGAGGCTGTTGATCAATGCAGTCAGTGGTGCAAACACTGAACACTATGTGAATAAATGAGGTGATATTGTGACAGAGGGTCTGACGGTGTCTTGATACCCGGACACGCTGCACAGCTGTGGCAGGACAGACAAACACAACACCTTTTGCATCATCCGAGCGTTGGCGGCTCTGGAGGGTCTGCTAGCAGGCAGCATCAACCTGAGACCGGGAGACCTGGAATGGGTGAATAGAGGAGGATTGTTGAAAATGACAGCGTGCCAGTGTTTTCTAGTGATATAGTGGGACAAAAGGGAGTGTATGTGTCAGAAAATGAAGAAACCTCTCCCAAATTACAGTCTGTGACATATGTAGTACTAGAGAAAAATCTGTCATATCAATTGTCAGCAGGGCAGATTGTTCAGTTGCGTTGGCCACCAAGTTTGATTACAGTTTCTTTAAAATTCACCCTCAAAATCTTCATCTTTAGTCCAAATTCGTTTCAATCATTGAAATTGGCTATATGGGAGCCCTACTTTTCACGATGGATCAGTGAATTGAAGAGATCCATCAACTTCCAAGAGGTCTCTGGCTACTCAAGCAGCCTGCAGTAAGTAGACACAACAATGAGTTCTGCATTAAATGTATAGGTCAGGAGAAGCTCAAACCTCTGCTGTCCGAATCGCAGGAGCTCAGAGAGGAAACCGGGAACACCTTCACATCTTCTGTCACCCATGAACAACACAATGCCAGCACATTATATGGTATATCCACTGACATGCCCGTGTCCCCTCACAAGAAGGTGAGAAACGCCAGAGATCAAAGGTCAATACTGCACCAGAGTAACAACAGGAAGGAGGAAGTGAGGCAACGATCAGCCCTTGGATAATTCTGAGCAGATTAATTGGCTTGCTGCAGTAATCCCTTTGGATTTTCCACAGTGTTTCTTCTCTTCTCTTGACATTTTCAGCTGCGTACCCCTCAGCTATTATGTTGTTATTCTGTTGTTATTGTTGTTCTTGTTGTTTTCATTGATTTTATTGTTTATGTCCTGTTATCCCTGCTGTTAGTTTTGCTGCTTTAATGTGCCCACATAGGGATGAATGATGTTTCATCTTATCTTCACCTACATGCATGTACAAGCACACACACACACACACACACACACACACACACACACACACACACACACACACACACACACACACACACACACACACACACACACACACACTGTCATTGTTCCTGTCACCTAACACACTTAAACACATCAACACATAGTCATGATAATCCTGATATTTTTCAGTGTGAGGTACGTCTAGACCTTGAGAGACCAGAGTAGGTTCACTAATTTGCCTGCGTGTGTGTGTGTGTGTGAGCACACTGATCGTTTAACTGAACGTTGTAGCACATAATTATGTGTTTCTGTAGCCTTGTTTTCATGTTCCATTGCTTAGTTGATACAACACACACACACACACACACACACACACACACACACACACACACACATGCATCCACCCTCTCCACCTGCTAGAATCAATTCAATTCAAATCAAAGAATACAACAGTACTTATTGCCAAAGCAGTAAACAATCAAAAATCAGGTATGAATATTTGACCAGGCGTCTGGGATCACTGACCCTGTATGTTGTTACAGTTTGTCTTTCTTTAACTTTCTTTATTTCATAATTTTCAAGTTGGTATTGTCTCATCAGGAACATCCAGGAAGAGGCCTGTGGCAAGCAGGAGACACACCCACACACACCCACACACACTCTCACTCACACAGACAGACAGGACCAGCATCAGTGGACAGGAGCAAGTAGAACAGGACATGTAGGCAGGATGCTAGAATCCATCAGCAGGACCCTAAGCTAGGGTGAGCTAACTGGTCTAGCCTCACTCTGAGAAGAGACTGAGCCACTCCCTCAAGGCTGCTCAAATGATAAAGAGAATACATGTTTTTTAGCCTTGACTTAAAGACCTCCATTGTACTGTAACTTCACCTTCCTTGCTTTCTTTTCTCTTCCAGCACTCCTGGGAATGTGATGTATTTTTCACCCCGCCTTGCTGCTCTGTGGTTTTCAATTCCTGATGAGACATTGTTTTATTAGAGATAGATACTTTATTGATACTTGATTGAATCGGTTGATGTAAGAGGTCAGTCTCTCTGAGGGAAAGACACCAGAAGCAATCAGAGGAGGGAATCTACCAAGCTCAACCCTGGATGCTCTGGACACACACACACACACACACACACACACACACACACACACACACGCACACACACATGCCACTTAGTGCACAACTGGCAGGGTGCAGCCACGAGCCTGGCCTGGAACATTCTTTAGTGATTAGATTGCCCTTGTCCTTCAGCGCAGGACAAGTGTTAATACACACACACACACACACACACACACACACACACACACACACACACACACACACACACACACACTCTCTCTCTCTCTGCTACTTTCCTAACTCCCTCTACAGTTCAGTCTGTCTGAACGGAGGATATGAACATCATATCTGACAATACAGAGATATCCTTCCAGTCAGTAGATCTGCATTGTGCTCCCTGTGCATTTACTCTGAACATCTTTACTGACAAAACCTCCTTTGTTGCAGGGAAGTGGAAAGCCTTGGACATGCTGTGTAAAAGGCACATATTACACGTTTACCCTCAGTTATCATGTGATTACACAATCATCTCCCGGGTTTCTTTACACCACACTCCACAGAGTACACTCTCATTACTGTTACTGAGCTAGTCTAGTGTACTTCAAGTCAATTTTACTTAAGTATATGTTTTGCCTTAATTATTGCACTTTGCTGGATCCATTACAGAGTATAATTTTCTAGTTTCTCCATAAGCGTTGCATCAGAAACTGGTCATCTGGAAAAAGTATATGGAGGAAGCGTTAATTTAACTGAGTACAACCTTAAATGTTCCAATGCATCCATGCTAGCTCAGTTAGCATCCATCCAGCTGTGAGCTGAAATAATGGAAAGCAGGCAACTAAGGAATTTTTTGACAAAATAATCTCCGTCTTAGAGATGCTCAATAAAGACCTGAAGGTGATTATTTTCTACTTGCCAACCCTCGTGATTTTCCTGGGAGAATCCTCTCCTGGTGTTCCCATATTCTGATCAAATTTCTAAATCTACTCATTTACTATATTTGTTAAAAATAGTAACATAGATAGACAGACAGACAGACAAACAGACAGACAGATAGATAGATAGATAGATAGATAGATAGATAGATAGATAGATAGATAGATAGATAGATAGATAGATAGATAGATAGATAGATAGATAGATAGATAGATAGATAGATAGATAGATAGAGGTTGACTACTAGAAAAATGGTGCATATGACTCAAAGTAACTTAGAAAAATGCTGATTTCCGTTGAGGTTGATGACCTCTGCTTCAAAGTTTCAGTCACTAAAACGTTCTTTTCTTTTGTGGATTGAACAGAAGGACGTTCTGTATGGTGAGGAGGAAGTGATGTCAGAGGAAGGACAGGAGTCAGGGGTGATGACAGAGGCTAGCTGTGTCAGTTAGCTAGCCACCAGCTAACATTACTCAAAGATAGCAGCATTGTCTTTTACAGTAGGTCTGTTAGTTGAAATGACTTGAAGCTCTCTAGCGAGTCTTCAGTTTGGGGGAGGGAGGGGCTCTTGATCATAGAACATACGTGATGTGACATGAAAATAAAACAATCACCTAGAGGTCTGCGCGGGCCTGATTTATTCATTCCATACCCACCCGCTCCCGCTGCTTTTACTGCCGCACCCGCCTGCTCCCGCAAGACCTTGTCCCAAACCCGCCCGCAAGCCCGCATCCACTTAAAATCAGTGCAGGGGTTTCCTTCTTAGCTGACTCGTTGACTTTAGGGTTCATCTGGAAATGTAACTGACTTTGTCCCTTTGCTAAGGATACATGTCGCCGCAAGCTTGACGTGCCCGTCTTGTGACTTTTGTATGTCATAACTTTCTTGCATTTATCACACTGCACAAACAGTAGTTGATTTCCACCGCCATCTACAATTGTCAAGAAGTTGTCCCAGATGTTGGACTTTCCCTGCTTATTTTTTCTGACCGTGTTTTCACCGCGTTTTAGTCCATTTTCAATATGATTTACACTTGTTTGCTCCGTTTCCTCCATTTTAGGCTAGCTATTTAGGTGAGCTATAGGCTACGTGACTATGTGACTGACGTGTATGCGTCACGCATGTCTGATATAGAGCTCAGTGGTGATGGGACGTAAAATATATATCGAAAATAGTAATTATAAAGGCATAAGCCCTATGCATAAGCCACTATAGTTCTATCTCTATAGTTTAATCATACCCGCAGCGTTATAACGTCATCACCCGCACCCGCCCGCAGCTGTTAAAAAAAACCCTGCGCCGCAAAAACCCAGTTCTGCAATAATGCAGACCTCTACACTCATCATTCAATCCATTCAATCCATTCATTCATTCATTCATTCATTCATACAGATCTCATATGAAGAGACGTTGATTTCCTGTCCTTCCAAGCGATGCTGTCCCAGAGACTTCTTCAGCAACCAACCAGGGAATTAGATGAAATGGAAGAAAGTCAGCATGGAGCCAGACGCTGCCAGATTTAACATTTTGAGCAACTGCCACCTCAATACAAGGAGGAAACACATGAGCTTCCTATTTGCGGTTGAGACACGTGGGGGGACGTCGCACATGCAGAGCTCCAAGTCATTTCGTGTAAAAATACCCAGAGGGGAGAGAGAGCAGGAGGACAGATGGAGAACGAGACATGAGGAAGGAGAGTGGGAGTGAGGGTCGGGGCTAGGGCTGGGGTCAGGGGCCAGGGGGGGCCGATGGGAGCCGATGGGGGCCGGGGCTTTGATTGGCTCCATGATTGGCATTTGTATTGACAGTAAAATGATCATTCTTTTATTTTGTCGTTTCTGTTTTCAGTGAGTTTTATGATACATGAAGGAAAGAATGTATGTGTGAATGTACGTGTTATTATTGGCACCCTTGATAAATATGCTGTCACTATTCCTGGACTCTCAAAGCTGGCATGTATGACACACACACCACCGCCACATGGACACACACACACACACACACACACACACACACACACACACAGGCACACAGTTATGGCTGAGGTAAAAACTGATGCCAGCTTTCAATAATCAACAGCAGAGAACATTCCCCTCTCCTTGCTACCGTATAGCTACAGCATGCTGTTCCAGTCTTCAAAAGTTCACTGTAAAATGTGTTTATGTGTTTGCCTTAAAATGTGTTTAAGGGGTGCAACCTGTTACCGTCTCTATGTAAGTACAACACACACACATACACACACACACACACACACACACACACACACACACACACACACACACACACACAGACCACCATCATACGCCAGGGTCTCCGAGGTCCTCTCGTTCAGACAAAGAGAGTCAGAGATTTTCCCTGCAGGGAAACAGAGCTCTGATGAAACAGCCCAGAGAGATGAACACGCTGCAGAGTAGCTCCACTCTCAGCAGGACAAATAAAAACACCTCCCTCTCCCTCTCCCTCTCCCTCTCCCTCTCCCTCTCCCTCTCCCTCTCCCTCTCCGTCCTGCTGGGTCCCTATACTTCCTCAACAGCCGAACCGACTACCGATACTAGACAGTAGGAATATTGGCTGTCCTGCTTGGAGTTGAAAGTCCAAAGAGGGAAAGATGCAGTTGTTTGTCTTGTATTTAGTATTGTCACTCAGAAAACAGCGGGAAGAGAAGGTATACCCCCTGTCAAGAGTTCACACCAAACAAGATCACTCAGACGACTCAGCAATGGTTTCTGAAACCACCAAGCAAACTCACCAAGCATCATCTACTGGGGACACGTGGATGATTTTGGCGTCTATGTTCACTTAACCAACGGGACAATCTCCCAAACACTCCTTCCTTCCTTCCACTTTCTTTCTTCAAGCTTCATAACTCAGAGGTGCTACCAGTTCCCAGCCAGTGGCCGCCTGTACAGCAGCATCACTCCAGGTAAACCACCACAGGTGATGCTGTCACCTTTTCCATCTTTTCCAATTCAGCGATATATCACTTTAACACAGTGCTTCTCAATCCAGTCCTCAAGGACCCCCTGTCCTGGAGGTTTTAGCTCCAGCTCTACTCAGGCACACCTGAACCAATTAAAGTATCATGAAAACCTGAAGCCTCTAATTAGTTCAGGTGTGCCTGAACTAACTAACTAGGCTGGAGCTAAAACCTCCAGGACAGGGGGTCCTTGAGGACTGGATTGAGAACCACTGCTTTAACAGATGAGGAAATGTGAGCAATTTTTGTAAGCGTGTGTGTGTGTGTGTGTGTGTGTGTGTGTGTGTGTGTGTTTGTGTGAAAAAGCACAACTAATTTAATTCTCATTGAGCAGGCCATTGAATAATGCAATCCAGCCAGGCTTTAGAGACACAGAGATGAAAGTGGAATGAGTGCAGAGGGCTGGGGCTCAGACGGAGAGCAACGAATGGATAATACACAGCAGAGAAAAGGCCACTGCTATGTGGACACGCCGTTTCAAACACCGTTTTGATGTGTTGACAGTTCCACTGCAATGGCTTGGTGAGAAAATACCGACTGTAAAGACTTTACGTCCCTGAGAGTAGACCGACGCCGACCGACTGATGCAGGTAAACGAGAAAGATGCCATGCAGAAAGAGAAAGACGGACAGACAGACAGACGCAGGGCAGCCGGCCAGCCAATACCTGGTGTCTCTAAAGAGTTGTGTTGATTCTTCCTTTTTGAAAATGATTCACTGGGTTTCCAAAGGGTTTGATGAGCACGAGGGACAACATAAACCTTTGATGCACGTAAAAAAAAAGAAATACCAAAATCACTTAAAGTTTCAATGTGACAAGCGGCGTCGCTACACGTCATTCAGCTGGAGAGTCTGACAGACGGACAGGGGAGTTTTCTCTCGGCATAACTTCTGTAATTACAGCTGTGGGTGACTTGAGGTTTATTATAGAACTTCTCCCTGACTTTTCCTTCTGCCAGACAGCACACGCAGTACAGATAATTACCTCTGCTCCACACACACACACACACACACACACACACTACTCCTCCTCCTCCTCTGCAGTGCGAGTAATCACACCGCACACTGCACAGGGACCAGTGTGGAAACAGCAGAATGAACCTATTTGACATAGTTGTGAGCGGCTGTGTGTTAAGATGTTATATAACAGGATGATAATGTGATAAAAACGTGATAATTAAAGGGAATTCTCTGTTTTACTGGCTGGATTTCCCTGCAGGAGGCTGGAGGACGGAAAGCGGACCGCGTGGTTTCCTCCGGCCTGACATTAATTAGGCTGGCTGACATTAATTACCTTCCATCCACTGTAAGGGACGGCTGGCGGGCTGCTTTGGACCCGGCCCCCTCCAAGACAGATGCTTCTGGTAGCTTGGGGGGGGGGGGGGGGGGGGGGGTGCTGATGGGAGAAACCCGGCTGACTGAAGGGAGGCGGCTGGTTTGCTGGAGGGAGAGAGAGTTATAGAGAAGGGTGAGGGAGGGATGGAGGGTGAGAGGACCAGTAGAACGAACGGCTGCTATTATAACTGGAAGGCTTTGTAAGTGGAGAGAAATGCAGCATCGCACGCAGAGGCAATGAATATACTCAGTGACATCCAAAATGGCCGCCTCAGGGCCCATAGACCAAATTAGACGCCAGTATAAATAAAAAACACAAATCAGTTATCAGCCGCTGAAGGAGACTAAAAATACCATCTCAGTCAGGAAGAGTAAAGCATATTTAAACAGCAAAAGACACCTTCAGAATAAAACTCATTTAATTAATTTAATTCCTTCGTCCCCATTGGGTAAAGACTAAAAATAAAAGAGCCAAAAGGACTCTTTTCATTTTCTCAGGAAACGTGAATCACTTCCACCTGGGCCAAGGGAGACCTCTTCACTGCCTCTAGAAGAAAAGGCAGACATCCTCCCTCTCTTCATGGTAACAATCATTTTTATTAATATTTTTATTAATCATCTTTTTTTGCCCTGTGATTGAGGTCAGCCAGGTTGAGGTGAACCCGGGAGGACCTCGCTCACCCTATAGGACAAAAACACACAGTCTATACAGTCATTAGGCTATTAGTCATCAGGAGTATTATTCATTATGGCACTTACAGCACCGCTGATCCCTCAACTCGGTGTTCTGCCAACTACTGTGTTAAATAGACGGTAAGTGAAGTAAGGAATACAGCAGGGTGTGATATGCAGTATGTAGAGACAAATGTCTTCTACACGATCTTCATCTCTGCGTCTCCTAATAGGTGTGACCTCCCACCTCTAAACACGAGCGCTCCTCTGGCAGCTAATTCCTGCAGAAGAACATCACGTATTGAGTGCATCACGCTGTAGTGAGTGTGTGTCAGTGCATGTACTGTACGTGCATCTGTGTTCATCTCTCTTGAGCTGAAGCCTCCCACACCCCCTGTCTGCAGCCTACTTTACTTCCACCCAGCGCTTTTACTTTCTATTTTTTTTCCACTCCTCTCTCCACTTACAGTCCCCGTCAACTCTCCACTCATCCTCTCGTCTGCACTTGGCCTCTGATTGTCGAGTACAATCACAAAGAGGTGGTGGTGGTGGTGGGAGGTGGAGGGGGGGTGGTGTCAGGAACAGATGACACTGAACGCAAATATCAGACACGAACAAGTGCATCGAATAAAGAAAACCACACTGGGATTTGAACCCAATGATACTTCATACCTCCAGAAAAGTTTGATGTAAAACTGTTCTGCTAAATGTAATTACTCAGCCAATCGTTTCCCTCACGAGTCGACACGCCTTCTGACACAAAAACCCCATTTTCCTGTGATTCTTTTCAGCCCCATAAGAGCTTTTGAAAATGATCATTGTATAATTTAGCCCACGTCTAACCTGCAGTTTCAAACTGGGAGTCAGTTTTATTGACTTGAGAGTTTCTGGTCTTTTTTCAAATTCAGTTAAATTCCATTAGATTCACAGACTGTTTTTCAAACAGATTTTGATTTGGTGTTTATCCTGGTGTTGTTCTATTCTAGAAATGGACCAGAGCAATCTGCAAGATCAGGATAAATGTTCAGTGCAGGGAAAGTATCAGTGCTGTCAGGCAGCAGCAACCCTTTACTGTAATCAGTTATTAAGATGTGTCCAGTCAGCTTGTGTTTCCAGTCATTTAGTAACTGACCAATGACCTGTATGGATCTGACTCCCAAACAGGCTGCTAACGCAGCAGGATTCTTCAATTTAGGTCCAACCAGATCCACCAGCTGTCCCACAGTCACACAAACCTGGTGGAGCACATCCTTGTCTCCAGACTGAGGCCAGTCTGGGAAAACCAGCTGACCTCCAAACACCAGCGGTTCCTGAAGCAGCCAGTACAGCGACTCAGAGGTATCCATCCTCTGCTTCTCCAGCAGAGTCCACGCCGAGAAGAGGCTGCGATAAAATCCAGGCCAGCTCTGACGTCTGGCTTTTTAAAATCCATTAAGAACAGGGAGGATCTCAGTCCCAGTCCTCTATACTGCTGCAGAATGGTCCAGGCCAAAGTTCTCCAGACCAAGTCTACTGGCCCTGTGAGCAGTCTCTGTACAAACTGTATCCTGAAAGCAGCACCCCTACTGGCCAGGTGTACCAGTGCCTGCCCTCCTTCTTCTTTCGGAAGGAAGAGAATGCTCTGAGGGACCCAGTGCAGCTTGTCCCAGAAGAAATCCACCAGCATGGCCTGGATTTTAGCCAGGAGCCCTGCTGGAGGATCAACACAGGCCAAACGATGCCACAAGGCTGAGGAAACCAGGTTGTTAATTACCAGCACTTGACCCCTGTAGGACATTTTTGATAAAACCCATTTCCATTTATTGAGACGCCCTTTGACCTTTTCTAGAACATTCTCCCAGTTCTTTTGTAAAAAGGAGTCATTCCCTAAAAACACCGGGTAAGCCCATATGAAATGATCAAGGCATGACACCCACCATCTCAGATAGTTCTGAAACTGCTTTTGTAGTAAGAAAGGGATAAGATAAGCTTCCCTGAAGCATTATTTTGTGGAAAAATGATTTGGTCTGTGAGAGATATAGCTAATTGGATGCACTCAAAATTATTTTTTTCATGGCATAGGATTGGTATAATATTAATTAAATATAGTTATAGTCATAGTTATTATCTGATTTGCACCAAACTCTCTCCATATAATCTTTCAAACATAAAGAATACGTCTAAATTGTCAAAATACACCCACAGACCCCCCAAACCCAACAACAATCCCACCCTTATGGGCAGCATAGAATGGCAGTTCTCTATGTGGGACAAAACATATGAAGCTGTGGTTTGGAATATTGTTTCTTTGTATATTTCTAAGTATGGACAGTGATAATGGTCAAAGGGGTTTTAGATACTGTATTTGGGTTGTTTTACCACTAGGGGTCGTCGTTGATTTATTCTCCAGGCCTGCAACACTGATTCACTATTGTTGTGCTGCAAAGCCATAGTGAGGTTTCAGAGTCACTGACCTCAAGTGTGGACAGTTTGCAGTGGCGTCCATCAAGGCGCCGCAATCCTGCTGATGAATCACAGATATTTGGGCCGGTCTTGATGCCACTAGTAAACCCTCAGCAGGGTCTCCGCTTGCAGACCCGCAATGACATTTTTTTCTGAAATGTCGTTGGGGCTGTCAGATTCACAGATACAAGCTTAGACTTTTATTTGCTATTCAATGTGCAGGAAATAAAGGGTTGATGATTTGCTGTAGGCCTCGTGCTTTGAGTTTTTCTTCTATAGTCTCTTACTTCACTGGAAGTTGTTACCAAGCACTACATTTTGGAGATTTCCTGGTCTAGAAGATTTGAATGTGTTGCTGATCTTTTCTCCAACCAGTGAAATGTTGAATGTCTCAGCTTGGCTGCTTGTTGAGACAGTTACAGTCTCAAAGGGCAAACGTCCAGTCTGCTGCTTCACAATCTAATAAAACATGTCCCATGAGCCCGCAGGGAGTGAGTGAACTGTTCAAGACTGTGAAGGTGCATGGATACCAACATTACATAAAAGTTGTCTGGTCACATTTCATCATCTTCGTTCACGCCCTAAGAGGAAAACGTAGTGCTGCAGCACAACTCAACATATTTCAGACCAAGAAGATTTGTGAAATATTGCAGACATTGCAATTTTGCAGTATTGCAGTTTCCTCATGTGCATTCTGACGAAAAATACATTGTTTTAGACGTGGCAGCTGGTCTGAGGTCAGATTGAAACGATTCCCTCTAAGGGCTCAGGACCAGGCAACACAAACTATACAGCAGAGTTACACAGTAGAAAGGTGTGAACTCAAACATGACTATTACTATATCATCCATCCAGGCCTGTTCAGAGAACAGAACTGAGATCAGTTTGTATTGGCTGGTTAAGAGCGATCAACAAAGAACCGGTTCAGTTTGTTTCTGGTAGTTTTCACAAGGTGAGTCTCACCGACCACATACATAGCAGCAGGGAAAATATTTGCACCAGAAAGCCTTTTGACACTCCAGCCGCTTCAACTTTCAAATCTAAAATGTCCAATAGTTTTAATTGGAGCATCGACTCCCAAACTCAGTTCAGCGTCAACAGAGAACCAGCGTCTGTTTTCCAGGGGCCTGCACCGACCACTGAGAACAGGTGATGACATTTCTTTATTTATTTCATGTATTTTTATTGAACACTCCAAATGTACAAATTGGTGATTAGTAGTAGCAGCAGTAATAGTAGTAGTACTAGTAGTACTACGTGGCGGAGTAGGGGTTCAGATATCTGTGGTGTTATTTTTGATTTCAACCTGTCATGAAATAACCACTAAAACACAACCAGGAAGTAAAATAACAAATTAAATTAAACATGATCAAATATCTGTACTTCAGATATGGAGGATTAGCTGACGAGGTGAAAAGACTTTTTTTTATGGAACTTTAATATATATGATGAACTTTGATATATATGATGAACTTTGATATATATATATATCAAATATATATATACAGTGGTGGCCAAAATAATTAGAACACTTGGCATATCTAAGAGGTTTCAGTTGTTTTTGTTCAATTGGCCATTAAAATACCCATAAAATGAATGAAATACTGTATATACAAAGTCATCATTATGCTCTATAAACCATAGAATAGAGCCATCATAAGGAGATTTACGTCATTTTCCTTACAAAAAACAAGCTAGGCCTATTTCACTGTCAATGTCACACAATCATGTTCCTTCACAGAAGAAGCCAAATTACTTGTGTAGTCATTGTCAGGTGTGACAATCATTGTCGTGGTTAAATTGATGGTGATGCAAGAGTCTTAGGACACAGCTGTGTGATTCTTTTGAATGCTGCAAAAGGTGGACATACCAAATATTAAAGTTAAAAGTGGATAAAAACAGAAGGACTCACTTCATCTGATATTTGTTGTGCTCAGAGCAACCATCTGCATGTTTCATGAACATTATGAAATGAAATCATGTTTTGGAGGCAAGAAAAGGTCAATATTTTCAGATCTGTCAGGTGTTCTAATAATTTTGGCCACCACTGTATATATATATCAAATATGATATATATATATATATATATCATATCACACACACACATACATGGGAATTTGAGTTTGGATCAGGCACTGAGCTGTCCAGCTATTCAGCACCACCGTGAGCGATCTGATCTTTTGACAGTAAAGTTAATGGATGAAAGTTCAAGGGAACTTTTATATATTTATATGATGAATTTATTGACTACTTTGAACATTGTGTATCGATCGGGTATTGATCCAGCCATCTTTTCAACACCAACGTGACAGATGCGTATTTGTCAGCGGAGGAAGCCACCTTCGGAGCTCCGCTGCAGGAGTCGCCTTGTGCAATAGGAGCCACCATTAACAACACAGCTGAGCTCGGGACGATCTGTCAGAATAAAGTGATTCCTGAATATTTGCAATTAGATCTGAAACTGACTGAAAGCTTCAGCTTCCTGCCGACAGCCGCAATATCTGTGTCTAGAAAACTATTGTCATTGACACATCGTACAAGCTCCCTTCCATTCTCAGACATTCTCCACTAGAGTAGAAACAAATACGCATCTGTCACGTTGGTGTTGAAAAGATGGCTGGATCAAAACCTGATCAAAACACAAAAGTAGCCAATAAATTCATCATATAAATATATAAAATTTCCCTTGAACTTTCATCCATTAACTTTAGTGTCAAAAGATCATTTAACTTTCAGATCGCTCACAGTGGTGCCAAATAGCTCAGTGCCTGATCCAAACTCAAAGTCCCATGTGTATATATCAAAGTTCATCATATATATATATATATATGTTTGGCCCCCCATAATATACTAGTATATATTTATATACTATTGTATATATACTATATATATTATATACTAGTAGTGTGTGTGTGTGTGTGTGTGTGTGTGTGTGTATATATTGTATATATCATATAGCCCTGTGATGGACTGGCGACCTGTCCAGGGTGTACCCCGCCTTTCGCCCAATGTCGGCTGCGATAGGCCCCAGCCCCCCTGCGACTCTGAACAGGATAAGCGGTGATTGATAATGGATGGATGGATATATCATATACCCAGGATAGTCACTTCCTGTCCTACTGCAGACCATAGTCAAATTTGATAAATTGATAACTTTGTGTGTTAAAAGGGTTGAAACGTGTCTAGATATCACACATGCTCAACTTCAAGTTTAATTTGATTTATCATACTAGTTGAAATGTATTTCACTTTCAGGAAAAGCCAGACGCTGGGGTTTAAAAAATGCCATCGCCATTCAAGACGTTTTTCTCTGGACTTCTAGAGTTCAGAGCCAAACCCTTCAGACCTGCAGTAAGATTACTTTTCAATGTCCATTTACAGATACAGAATATAATGGTCTGCAGTTCTGACTGAAAGATTATATGATCCACAGGACACAACCAGCTGGGCCCCAATGAAGAGATGAATCTATGAAGAGATGAATCTATGAAGGGATGAATCTATAAACTGATGAATCTATGAACTGATGAAGAAATGAATCTATGAAGAGATGAATCTATGAACTGATGAAGAAATGAATCTATGAAGAGATGAATCTATAACTGATGAATCTATGAAGAGATGAATCTATAACTGATGAATCTATGAAGAGATGAATCTATAAACTGATGAATCTATGAACTGATGAAGAGATGAATCTATAACTGATGAATCTATGAAGTGATGAATCTATAAACTGATGAATCTATGAAGTGATGAATCCATGAAGAGATGAATCTATAAACTGATGAATCTATGAAGTGATGAATCCATGAAGAGATTAATCTATAAACTGATGAATCTATGAAGACATGAATCCATGAAGAGATTAATCTATAACTGATGAATCTATGAAGTGATGAATCTATAAACTGATGAATCTATGAAGTGATGAATCCCTCTGATTTCATACAGTGAGTCAAAGCTCTAATATTATTACCTGATTGAGATGAGAAATAAAATCACTTGATGAAAAAGTCTAAAAACAGTTTGTGTATAACTTGTATTTACTTGTCTTCACAACTACACAACACATAAGAACCTAAAGACAAAATTCACTGACGAGCAGAAAAAACTCAAAACTTCTCATATCAATGCAAACTGTTTTCATTCATTAATTTGAGGACCCAACTGCAATATTGGCTTGTATGAGCTTTTATTTTGAAGGTTTGGGTGCCAAAATTTAAAAATACTATTTTAATCTCTATGCTGCAACATAGGAGATTGTGTTGTATGTGTGTGTGTGTCTTCTGTGTGCGGGGGGGGGGGGGGGGGGGGGGGTCTTCAGGGGATCTCACCTAGGGCACCACTAGGACCACCACTGCCCACCTGTTCCATTGTAACCACATAAGAAGAAAAAAGGAGGATGTGACTCTTCCTCCCTGTCCCCACGGAAGTCTGCAGATAAAATCACCTCCACGATCTGGTTTCATGATCTACCCTGCTGAGTCTTCACAACGGCGTACAACAGAACCGATGCGTTTTGGTACTTCCTTTTTAAATGATTGTTATGAATTGGTACGGGTCAGTCTATATTGTATTTAGGCTTTACAGTAGTCTGCATTAACAACGGGCTGCATGTTTCAAAATGTTGACCTTGACTAAAAACACTTGAAGGTAACAGTGCAGAGACACTGCTGTTGGATTCCTGCTGTTTGGTGTCAGTGAAGACGAACACAAAGCGTTTTGATACAGAAATGATTTTTATTGGTTAATTGACCACAAAACACAAACGATTACGTCATTTGATCAAACATGTTAATAATTCAGCTGTAAAAGACAGTGAACCTCTCAGGAGCTGAGAAGAGATTCAGGAAGCAGACGGCAGCTTTAAAAATACTAAATACAAACCAACAACAATCACATGACTTCAAAACCTTGTTGAGCATTTAGCTGACACTCTGAACCAGAGTGACTTACAATGAGTGGCCGGTAGGGGTTCAGTGTGTTGCTGAAGGACACGTCCACACATGGCTGTTCATGGACACATCAGACGTTGTGGGATCAAACCTGTGAACTTTCAGTTACAGGACAGTCTTGGCCAGCTTGTTTTCCAAGTATCAGACAGGACATCAGACAGGAGATACTTGAGTATTTCAAGGTCACAGGAATGTTTTTACTGTCACCTAGCTCTGTTTTCTCATCAGGCTCCCTGCGTTACTGAAGGAATGTTTCTACTTATTCTACTGTCATGGCCGCCACACTTCTTCTTCACTGGCTGCTGTGTTACTGGGGAAAAGGGACTGAAACTGATTCTACCACTGAACATACTGCAAGTCACTCTGGATGAGATCTGCTAAATCCCTTAAAGCTGCACTGGTCAGCTTTGCATGTTGGCGTCCCCAACAAGAGGCAACTTGCTGTGTACTGAACTTCATTACCCAGAAACCCCGTGTGGCGATGTCAGTAAACTGTCTGTGACGCTTCATGCCAAAGGAAACCAAAGATCTAACGTTGGTGAGTCCAGCTTTCTCTGTTTAGGAGACTTCACTCCTCAGTCTGGATCGGTCACTTCCTGTGTGGAGAAGATTTCCCTCCAGTGACCAACCAGACGCCAGGATTTCATTTGGACCAATAGAGTGAATCTGCTCTGCTGCAGCATCACTTCCTGGTTCAGACTGAGAAGACGGGTGGGTTTTCACCAAGCTGGACTAGTGCAGCTTTAAATGTCATTTAAAAGAAACACCATAAAAAACAATCAAATGTTAAAGAACATCACATTGGTTTTGAGAAGTTACTCCCTTATTTCTAAACTTAAAAATATGAAGCAGAATAAAGCAGAGAATATGAATGAGCTTTTCTCCTATTATTATGTTACAGTTAAGTAGAGAGAGACAGGAAAGGCTGGCAGAGAGGAGGGATGAAAACTTAACCTACACATGCACATTTTGACTAATATAATGACGTATTTTACAGAAAGTTGTCACCAGGTTTGGCCTCAGGTCTTCAGGCTGCTCCAACCATAAGATGCTCTCTGAAGGTAAAAGCCTGCAGCTTTCAACAGTTCACATATAAGTAGTATGTGAGCATTTCTGTTCAAACCAACATAAACTTGACTCTTCTCTGGTGCAACAGGCTGCTGGTCTTGTTTCCAGTGTCTCTACCAGCCTGCAGCCATGGGCTGCCAACCTATACATCATATAGGAACAATACTTTATCCAAAATGACCTCATGAAACATTTGAGCATGTACACAGCAACAATCATTTCATCAGGATGTGATGGAGTTGCTCTCCACCCAGAGCAGTGAATGGAGGCTTATACGAAAGCCTGGATGCTGCTGCTGCCTCTGGATCCCCAGTGGTCCAGCCTTCATCTGCTTACAGATGGTCTACCAAGCTGAAGCACCACTGGAAATGTTTTGCTCCTCATTTCTACTATCTGTCTCACTGGCTGCTTTCTTTTCATGATTCTTTCACACCTTTTCCTTCTGAACTGCACCCTGATGAATGTGAACGGGCGACTAACTTTGGTATCTCGCTCTCTGAAGGCTTTCTCAACCTCTTCCACACCTCACTGGTCTTACAATACCACTGGAGGTGTACATATTACTGTGCCGACAAATGAAACTAAACTAATGATAATTGATAAACAGGGGTGTACTTGAGTAATCGTACTTTGTTACTATACTTAAGTACTATTTCGAGGGATGTGTACTTTACTCGAGTATTATTCAATTTGTATACTTGTACTCTTACTCAATTACATTTTTGAGAAAAAAAGATACTCTTTACTGATGTCACAATTGGCTTTCGTGAATTTAGTGAAGTAATTGTAATGCAAAAAAGTGTCCCTAAGCTTTTTTTTATTGTTGCAATGGATAGACAATTATGAAATGAAAGAACACTTTTTTACTTTGTAATACTTGAGTACATTTAAAAGTAGAAACTTTTAGACTTTTACTCAAGTGTATTTTTAGCAAGATACTTTGACTTGTAATTGAGTAAGATTTTGAACCAGTACCCGTACTTAAGTATGATTTCTGGGTACTTTTCAAACCCCTGCTGATAAAGTATTAAAGTCAGACTGAAAATAGATTCTGAAGACTGTTGTTCGTGTGGACACAATATTTATGTCAAGTATATTTTGGTTTATTTCAATATTTCTCTTGGGGCTCTTATTTTGACAGGGAATGTATTGAATGTTCATATCAAGGAGTTGATTGATTGGCTGAATTACTGTGATGTTGCATGATTCACACAGAATGAGAGGCAAGATTAAACACTGAATCCATCAGAGTTGGGGAGTTTTGGGAACATCCATCACAGCAGAATAATCTGACTTCTTCTTCAATAACAATAATAATGTTTTGCAGCTTTGATTTCAGTCTGACTTTAAAGGGAACAGCTCCGTAACTCTAAAATCCTTAACTAAGGTGACGGACCGTCATGTGACAGCGGAGCAATCCATCTGGATGTGAGATGAGATCCTTGGAGATCCTCCTCTGCTCCCTGGGCTCCTGCCTCTTCACCCGGCCCACCTTCAGCACTGGAGCCTCCAAGGTTATAATACTCCAGCTCAATGTTCTCCTCTCTTCCTGGCTTCTGCCCCTTGGTGGTCTGGAGAGACATGGCAGCAACAATCCCTCTTACTGCATCACACCTCTCTTCCAGGTAAAACTATACAGTCTAACTCTGTCATTTGACCCAATCTAGTAAATAAAGATGTGTACATACCTTGCAGTAGAAATAGAGGGCAGTGTTAACACCACACACCAACACCAGAATCAGTAGCCCTACAACTGGTCTGATGATGAGCTCTATTGGAAAGGCTGAAACAGATTCAGAACACCAGATCACCAAACATCATGAGTTGAACAGATCCTGTTGAAGATCAAGTTTAAGTTGCACTAAATACCTTGAAGCCACTAAATTAAAGGCATCTCAACATTCCTGTTTGATTCAGGTCTTTATGAGAGAATCTGGTACTCTGATCCGCTCTGGAGACGATATTGATGTTGCTGGACAAAACCACATGCAGTCATGCTTGAAAGTTTGTGAACCCTACAGGGTGTGGTTGTGATTTCATGTGTTACAGAGGAAGAACCTCATAACATCCTTATCTAAACCTCAAATGTTAATGAAGAAGAGCGTGCACGTGAAATATGCTTTCATTTAACAAAGCTGGTTCATTTAACAAAAGCTCAAACATCCCTGCCTGCAAAAGTATGTGAACTCCTTCAATAACTTGTGTCTCCTCCTCTAGCAGCGATGACGTGGAGTATGACATCAGATCTCTGGATGTTGTTGTTGGTTGTTTTTACTAGTTTTTATATTTTTCTTGTGGCTCTTGGTGATATTTTAGAAGGATGTCCACTTCTAGTCAGAGTCTCCGTCTGACTGAAATGGTTTGATGACTTTCTAACCTTCAGACTGATGCTCAGTCACTCTCTTCCTGAGTTCCTCTGAGGTCTCCTTGGATCACAGCAGAGTGTTTCTCTTTCTCCTGCATGGTAACACCAACCTGACCAAAGATCTGACCTTTAACTAGTTAACTTCAGAAGAGAATGCTAGGGGGTTGCATAGTGAAAACGTCTACACTTCCACAAGGGGTTCACAAACTTTCAGTCATGACTGTGTCAGCAGAATGTCATTTTTCATGAACTGAGTAGAGCTGCTGATTCTCTCAGTAATTAAATGATGAAGTGGATTGTGAACAGCGTCACATATCCTGTTGATCTCCTTCAGGTTACCTGTGACAGCGAGAGAGAGGGCCAGGCTCTCAGAGGAGAAGTTACGGGAGAAAACAAAGACATGATAAACACAGCTGTAGTTCCCTTGGTGGGCGTAGTCCGCAGCAGGAAACAGGAAGTGTGCAGAGTGATTGACAGCTGGCTGGATGTCGTCTGTTGAGTTGGAGCCATTGAAGGTGAGGTGGAAGGAGCCTCCTGGGGACTGTGGCTGGATGTTGTACGTTGTGTTGGAGCCATTGAAGGTGAGGTGGAAGGAGCCTCCTGAGGACTGTGGCTGGATGTCGTCTGTTGTGTTGGAGCCATTGAAGGTGAGGTGGAAGGAGCCTCCTGGGGACTGTGGCTGAATGTTGTACGTTGTGTTGGAGCCAGTGAAGGTGAGGTGGAAGGAGCCTCCTGGGTACTGTGGCTGGATGGAGCAGCTGATGGTGAAGGTGGAGCCCTTGAACAAATGGAGGCCCTGCTGCTGGGCCTCGGAGACCCCATACATGGAGGGAGAGAGGGAGATGATTGGCTGAACCAGCAGATCTATAAACATAGAGGGAGATGATGAAGACCTGAGAGGACATGTTAAAGATGTCCTAATGCCCTCCTTCATCAAAGATCAGCTATAGGACTACAGTGATACAGCAGCCTGGCAGAGTGAACGCAGTTGAGGAATAGTGATGTCATTGTTCAGTGTTACCTGAGCAGATCACCTCCAGACTGGAAAAGCTGGTAGATGAAAACATCACTGTTACACACTTCTTCAGTTCAGACTCAGATCCATCACAGTGAGCTCTAATCTTCCATCGAATTTGTTCTGTTGAACCACCTTCTCATTTCTGTTGAAACAGCAGATCCACAGTCCAGCTGTCTACACACTACAGCTGCTGACTTCAGGTTCCATTTATAGTACCAGTTCCAGTCCTCCACTGGTTTCCAGTCTCCCTGGTGTTTCATCTCCAGACCACCTGCACAGCGACTGGCTCCTCTCACCAACCTGACATCATCAGGCCCTGAACAGAGACAAGAGAGTAATCAGTAATAGAAGTAACGTTCCTTTCATTTAAAGTAATCAAGTCAAATCAAAGCTGCAGTTTCTCTTCTACCTGAGCAGGTGAGTCCAACAGCTTTGCCAGGTGAGCAGGTGTTTCTATCTGAGCCTGAGGTTCCACAGTCCAGGAGAAGAGACTCATTGCCTTCACACTGGAACTCTTTGGTCCACAGTGGAGCCTCCACTTCTCCATAGAGCGCCCCCTGGAGGACTGAAGGAGCCCCACAGCCAAGCTCCCTACAGACCACCTCTGCATCCTGCTGGTCAAAGTCAGCTTCACACACTGAGGACCAGGACTGGTTAGACTTCACCTCCACTCTGCCTGAGCACCGACTAGTTCCCGTTCACCAGCCTGACAGACTCTGGAGAGAGAGAGTCCAGTTTCAGTCCTGACCTGGATTCACTTCTTCAAGGTTTAAACACACAGATTAAAGTGAAACTGGATCAAGGAAGATCCAATCATGCATACCCCCCCCCCCCCCCCCCCCATCTGTAAAGCACTGGTGCACTTGTTAATAATTATTAACACAGCTGAAGGTCAAGTGTGCTCAGTTTGAACCCCCTCCAACAAGCTGTCACTGATTTGGCGACTTTTCAGACCCTCTTGGTGACTTTCTTATTAAAAGACGAGTAGCTACAAATCTAGCTACGCTTTGAAACAGTAAAGTGGCCAGTCTGATCACAGCACCCTCCCCCCAGGAGGGGGAGAGGGGAGGGGCCTGTCAGTGGGTCCCTCCCCCACTAGAGCAGGGGGAGAGGGGAGGGTCCTGTCAGCCGGTCCCTCCCTCCTAGAGGAGGGGGAGAGGGGAGGGGCCTGTCAGTCGGTCCCTCCCCCCTACAGCAAGGGGAAAGGGGAGGGGCCTGTCAGTCGGTCCCTCCTACAAGATAGACCACAATGCAGTCTGCTGATGAATGTTTATCAACGGCTTTTTTTGTTTAAATGTTTTCCCTAAAGAAAGTTCTGTTTCTGGCTCAACCTTGTAAATATGTGAAGCAGTTTGATTCTGTCAAAAATGTTCATAGTTTGATCATCTCCCCTTTGATAATCACCCTCAAAAAACAGACACAAAACAAACAACCTGCAAATCTTTTTTGAGCAGCCAATAGCTACTAGCTACTACCTGAAACAAAGTTAGTCAGTCAGGGACCTGCCAACGGTATTGCTAATACTAATGTTATGGAAAATAATAATGTAAGTGTGCTTATAATATGCTTAAAGTATAAACTGTAATAAAATGTATGCATCAGTACAGTCACAGCCAGAGGAAAACCACTGAGCTGGGAGGAGAGTATGTTTCCTCTTTTCTCCTGACCTGGCTGAAAGTTTAATACAACTGTTTGTTGAGAAATGTCAAGGACAAGTAGTTCCTGGTATCGAAGGACGAGTCGTAGGGAGTTGGAGCAGAATGGTCCAATTAGCATAGAAAGTACTCCCTCTTCTGCCAGGTGTCTACCCTGCCTTGCTCCTTTGATTCTTCACTTATCTGCCTTTTACTATGTGTGTATGTAGAGATAGTTTCAGTCAAGTGTATAAATGTGAATGATGAACTGAATTCCTCAGCTCATTCTGCATACACCCTGTGCTTGCAAAGCTATAAAGTTCTAAGAGACATATATTGTTTTATAGCTTTATTGAGCTGCTCTCACCAACTAGACAAAGTGCAATTGATTTTAAATTGCTACGACACTAACTAGCAGCCTCTCTCCCACCTGACAGTACAAATAATGGACAGATATCAAACATGGCTGCTGCAAATCTTCCAGAGTTCACAGTCCAAGGTAATGAAATAATAATAACTAGTTATATTCACACTAGTCCAACCCACTTCCACTTTGTCTCACATGACTTGAATGCAGCAGAAACAAGTTCACGCCCGTTCTCTGGGGGTTGTCAAAGGGAATTCTGGGAAATGTAGGAAATGTACTAAATGAAGTAGAAATACACAAGGCAGGTTGAGGGAAAGTAGGTACAATGAAAAGTACCACTGAGCGTTGAGAGGCCACAGGATTTGTCTGTTAGCAGTCACCATACAAGACAAAGAGCTGCTACATTCAGATGTAATGCAGAGGAGTCAGACAGCAGCCTGGCAGAGTGAAAGCAGTTGAGGAAATGTGACGTCATTGTTCAGTGTTACCTGAGCAGATCACCTCCAGACTGGAAGAGATGTTATATGAACCCAACACTGTTCCACACTCCATCAGTTCAGACTCAGATCCATCACAGTGAACTGTAATCCCCAATACATTTTGTTCTGTTGAACCTCTTCTCATTTCTGTTGAAACAGCAGATCCACAGTCCAGCTGTCTACACACTACAGCTGCTGACGTCAGGTTCCAGTTATAGTACCAGTCCTCCACTGGTTTCCAGACTCCCTGGTGTTTCATCTCCAGTCCACCAGCACAGCGACTGGCTCCTCCCACCAACCTGACATCATCAGGTTCTGAACAGAGACAAGAGAGTAATCAGTAATAGAAGTAATGTTCCTTTCATTAAAAGTAATCAAGTCAAATCAAAGCTGCAGTTTCTCTTCTACCTGAGCAGGTGAGTCCAACAGCTTTGCCAGGTGAGCAGGTGTTTCTATCTGAGCCTGAGGTTCCACAGTCCAGGAGAAGAGACTCATCGCCTTCACACTGGAACTCTTTGGTCCACAGTGGAGCCTCCACTTCTCCATAGAGCGCCCCCTTGAGGACTGAATGAGCCCCACAGCCAAGCTCCCTACAGACCACCTCTCCATCGTGCCGGTCAAAGTCAGCTTCACACACTGAGGACCAGGACTGGTTAGACTTCACCTCCACTCTGCCTGAGCACCGACTAGTCCCGTTCACCAGCCTGACAGACTCTGGAGAGAGAGAGTCCAGTTTCAGTCCTGACCTGGATTCACTTCTTCATGGTTTAAACACACAGATTAAAGTGAAACTGGATCAAGGAAGATCCAATCATGCCTAGCCCCCCCCCCCACCTGTAAAGCACTGGTGCACTTGTTAATAATTATTAACACTGCTGAAGGTCAAGTGTGTTCAGTTTGAATACCCCCCAACGAGGTATCACTGGTTTAACAACTTTTCAGACCCTCTTGGTGACTTTCTTATTAAAAGGCGACTAGCTACAAATCTAGCTACGCTTTGAAACAGTAGAGTGGCCAGTCTGATCACAGCACCCTCCCCCCTAGAGGAGGGGGAGAGAGGATGGGCCTGTTAGTGGGTCCCTCCCCCCTACAGCAGAGGGAGAGGGGAGGGACTGTAAAAAAAATTTATGCATCAGTACAGTCACAGCCAGAGGAAAACCACTGAGCTGAGAGGAGAGTATGTTTCCTCTTTCCTCCTGACCTGGCTGAAAGTTTAATACAACTGTTGCATCGTTATGAAAGACGGTTTTGCTGAGAAATGTCAAGGACAAGCAGTTCCTGGTATCGAAGGACGAGTCGTAGGGAGTTGGAGCAGAATGGTCCAATTACGATAGAAAGTACTCCCTCTTCTGCCAGGTGTCTGCCCTGCCTTGCTCCTTTGATTCTTCACTTATCTGCCTTTTACTATGTGTGTATGTAGAGATAGTTTCAGTCAAGTGTATAAATGTGAATGATGAACTGAATTCCTCAGCTCATTCTGCATACACCCACTGCTTGCAAGCATAAGAGACATATATTGACATATATTCTCTGGGGGTTGTGAAAGGGCATTCTGGGAAATGTAGGAAATGTACTAACTGAAGTAGAAATACACAAGGCAGGTTGAGGGAAAGTAGGTACAATGAAAAGTAACGCTGAGCATTGAGAGGCCACAGGATTTGTCTGTTAGCAGCCACCATACAAGACATAGAGCTGCTACATTCAGATGTAATGCAGAGGAGTCAGACAGCAGCCTGGCAGAGTGAAAGCAGTTGAGGAAATGTGACGTCATTGTTCAGTGTTACCTGAGCAGATCACCTCCAGACTGGACGAGCCTGGTAGTTGAACCCTTCACTGTTACACACTCCTTCAGTCCAGACTCAGATCCATCACAGTTATCTTCAATCCCCCATACAGTTTGTTCTGTTGAACCTCTTCTCCTTCTTGTTGAAACAGCAGATCCACAGTCCAGCTGTCTACACACTACAGCTGCTGACTTCAGGTCCCAGTTAGAGTACCAGTCCTCCACTGGTTTCCAGACACCCTGGTGTTTCATCTCCAGTCCACCAGCACAGCGACTGGCTCCTCCTACCAACCTGACATCATCAGGCTCTGAAGAGAGTAATTAGTAATAGAAGTAATGTTACTTTCATTTGAAGGAAAATAAAGTAAAATCAACTCTACTTCATTTCTGTATTTACCTGTTGAACTGTGTTTTATTTCAGCCTGGAGTCCTGAGGACCAAAAGCAGAAAATAAAGTGCATATGTAAGATTTTTCCTGCACCGGATTTTAAAAGTAAACCATTTCAATGAAAAAACAAACAGATTATGGACTGAAGTCACAATAATATTAGTAATAATATTAATTATTATTAGTAAAAGTAATAATAATAATACTAGTTAAACTATTGATCACATTAGTAATTATACGAGTTAAACTATTGATCACATTAATAATTAGACTAAACTATTGATCACATATTAATCAAATGACTAGTTAAACTATTAATCACATATTATTCTTTTGACTAGTTAAACTATTAATCACATAATAATCATTAGACTAGTTAAACTATTGATCACATATTAATATTTTGACTAGTTAAACTATTAATCACATAATAATCATTAGATTAGTTAAACTATTAATCACATAATAATCATTAGATTAGTTAAACTATTGATCACATATTAATCTTTTGACTAGTTAAACTATGAATCATATATTAATCATTAGACTAGTTAAACTATTGATCACATATTTATCAAATGACTAGTTAAACTATTCATCACATACGAATCATTAGACGAGTTAAACTATTTATCAAATTAATAATTAGACTAGTTAAACTATTGATCACATATTAATCTTTTGACTCGTTAAACTATTGATCACTTAATAATCATTAGACTAGTTCATAATAATCCCATATCAATGATATGAATTATTTCCCATTGAAGGCCTTGTTCTCTATCAGAGTCCTACCTGTGCTCCAGAGCAACATGAACAGCATCACTATTGGATCCATATCTGCTGCTCGGAGTCCAGTCAGTCAGTAGTCAGTCAGTCATCAGTCAGTAGTCAGTCGGTCATCAGTCAGTAGTCAGTCGGTAGTCAGTCAGTAGTCAGTCGGTCATCAGTCAGTAGTCAGTCGGTAGTCTTAATCAGCCTGGTCAGTCAGTAGTCTTAACATGGCGTCTCTCTCCATCTCTATGTCTTCATGTTTGACACCTCAGCTCTCCTCTGCTGTTTCCTCTCCATCCTTTATCTCCTCATCAGGTTCTGTAGTTTCTCTCTGATATCAGTGGTGGTGACAGGAAGCTGCTACAGAAACCACAGACTTCCTTCATGGTGCCTCTACTGTCCATCCCCCAGTTTGATTCCAGTTAGTTCTGTGAGTTGATCTGGTTCTGGTCACAATGTACTGAGCCTTATAACTATATCAGTTATATAGATAGAAGTTATAATTATATGAATTATATAGATAGAAGTTATAACTATATCAATTATATAGATAGAAGTTATAATTATATCAATTATAGAGATAGAAGTTATAATTATATCAATTATATAGTTAGAAGTTATAATTATATCAATTATATAGATAGAAGTTATAACTATATAAATTATATAGATAGAAGTTATAATTATATCAATTATATAGTTAGAAGTTATAATTATATCAATTATATAGATAGAAGTTATAACTATATCAATTATATAGATAGAAGTTATAATTATATCAATTATATAGATAGTTATAATTATATCAATTATAGAGATAGAAGTCATAATTATATCAATTATATAGTTAGAAGTTATAATTATATCAATTCAATTATAATTCCATCATTTCTAACAGGAGTGATGCAGATAAATGTCCCTTTTGCTCCATGATGTTTTAGAAAGTCTTAACTAGTGTCAGACCCCATTTATTGTCATCAGGATTCTGAGTGTTGCTTCTCTTCCTTCCTGCTTTGAGCAACAGCAGTTGTGTGTGTTTTGGTTTGGGTAACGTAACTCTGCAGCAGTGCAGGATCATTCCAGGTCAGTTTACTGCTGATCACATGTGGTGTTCACATTGGAGGTCAACAGATGTTGAGTTCTAAAATTTGAACATCACTGTAGTGTCTGTGGTCTTTACTGATCTAGACGTTTTGTGCATCAGTGTTTTTTCAGGTCAGAGTCGTGCACGCTGCCATGCAGCTCACAGGTCAAATGAATGGAACTTCCACCTTTCAACGTGCAGCCAATGGCGTTACAGTAGACGGTTGGAGCCCGCCCACAAAGGTCAAGTAAAAAGGTAAAAAAAAATTCTAAGCAAAAGGGGGGGTATTTTAGAATTTAAAAAAGGAAATGGATACACAACGAACACAAATGGACTAAAATAAGTAATTGAAGAGTTTTATGGGGATCTCTATAAAGAAAAATAAATTGATATTGACACCATGGGGGAGGGTTTAAAATCCATTGATAAAACAGTAGATGACAGCGTGCTTTTAACCCAGGATTTTACCCTTTTATAGTATAAGAAAGGGAAGTCCCCAGGAGAAGACGGGCTTCCCTTGGAATTTTATCTAACTTTCTGGGATATTTTAGCACCTGATTTACTTGCTGTTTTTATGGATTTTGAAAGACTAGATCGACTACCGGACAGTTTTAAAGTAGGGATAGTGACTCTAAAAACTGGAGACTGATAACCGTTTTAAACTTTTTAAAAAACTTTTTAGCAAGCTTTTATCAACTCGTATGTCTTTGGTTTTAGAGGGGCTGATTCATCCGGATCCAGCCTGTGCCATCCCGGGGAGGAAGATCACCGACAGCCTCATACTGATCCGAGACACCATCTGTTATGCGAGAGACAGAAACATCCGGCGAGTAGTCCTCAATTTAGACTTTGAGAAAGCTTTTGATCGGATCTCGCACCTGTACCTCTTCCAGGTACTGCGAAAAGTGGGTTTTCTAGAAAGGATTATAGCCTGGGTGGGATTGCTGTACCGGGGCAGTACCAGCAGATTTGTTGTTAATGGGCATTTGACAAAAGCAGTTAACTTACACTGCGGTGTCCGTCAGGGTTGTCCGTTATCGGCTCTCCTCTACGTTATCTGTATAGAGCCGTTGGCACAGATCTTCAGAAGGGACAAAAGAATCAAAGGCGTGTCAATCCCGGGGAGTGGGAGATTGACCGCCAAATACCAGGTTTATATGGACGATTTTAACATTTTATGCACCGACCTTTTATCTGTCAAGAGGACGCTGGACGTGACTGACTGGTTTGGATGGGCCTCTGGGTGAAAACTGAACAGAGATAAGACTCAAGCCCAATTTTATGGAGCATGGACAGCGACTGAGACAGTAGGACTTCCCATGACTGTGACCCAGACTGGCTGGTTGAGAGCGATCAACAAAGAACCGGTTTAGTTTGTTTCTGATAGTTTTCACAAGGAGGTGAGTCTCACCCGACCACATACATAGCATTTATGGAGTGATGAATCCCTCTGATTTCATACAGTGAGTCAAAGCTCTAATATTATTACAGGATTGAGATGAGAAATAAAATCACTTGATGAAAAAGTCTAAAAACAGTTTGTGTATAACTTGTATTTACTTGTCTTCACAACTACACAACACATAAGAACCTAAAGACAAAATTCACTGAAATAACTCAAAACTTCTCATATCAATGCAAACTGTTTTCATTCATTAATTTGAGGATCCAACGGCAATATTGGCTTGTATGAGCTTGTACCATTAACTTATAGTTTATATTTTATGTCTGTTGTATTTTATGTATTTTATGTTATTCAAAGCAACGGGCTTTGAATAACAGGACAGTTCGAGGTGGGCACTAACAATTAAGGTCTTGTTGTTCTAGTTATGTTTCCATGCTGCACAACTGTGGTCCCGACTGTAATGGTAATACTCTGTTATAATTTAGATGTATGTGGACGAACCAATCCACGGTTGAATTCCCTGGTGGTTGGCCACTAATCACCTTGCTTGACCAGGAGCTTGAGACGCACGTGAGTTGTGGATTTATTCTTCCCTCCAAAAAATATGGTTTGTACATGTATGTGTATATATGAGGTAGTAATTGGTTCTTTTGTATTTTCAGGCTGTATCGGCAAAACGCGCATACAGCCACTGTTTTTCCTCCATTTTATTTTGATGTTTTTAGATTACAGCTGTAAATCTGGTGCCTGGTTTAGGGTATTGTACTGCCAATGGAATAACCTGTGTCCCCGACACCCCTGTTCCTACTAATGTGTTTTACAAACTAGAAGTGCTGTGTCTAATCTTGTGTGCAATATCTAACAGTGTGTCATACTAACTAGAGGTGCTGTGTTCAATCTTGTGTGCAATATCTAACGGCGTGCAATAGTGCTTAACCCTTGGGTGCCCCTAATCTATGTGTGCTCCTGTGCAGTTGGCCCTAGGATTATCTATGGTGGTACCCTTACCCTACTTGGCATAGTGTGTTATTTTAATGTTATCAATAAACTGTTACCTTGTGGTCTACAAAAGCCTCTGTTTCGTCCTTTTCCTTTATTGGAAACCCTGTGGGGGGGATTAGAGCTAATTGGTATACTAAGCTATAGTTGATGTTGTGGGTCTCTCCCCTTAAAGAGAGTGGCGTAGTCTATTGTAAACAAAGGTATCACTGACCATTAAGGTTACACACAGAAGAAGGAAAAAAAGGGTTAAATGAAGATTGAAGTCCTCGGAGGATGTGACTCTTCCTCCCTGTCGCCACGGAAGATAAAATCACCTCCCCGATCTGGTTTCATGATCTACTCAGCTGAGTCTTCACAACGGCGTACAACAGAACCAATGCGTTTTGGTACTTACTTTTTAAATGATTGTTATGAATTGGTACGGGTCAGTCTATATTGTATTTAGGCTTTACAGTAGTCTGCATTAACAAAGGGCTGCATGTTTGAAAATGTTGACCTTGACTAAAAACACTTGAAGGTAACAGTGCAGAGACACTGCTGTTGGATTCCTGCTGTTTGGTGTCAGTGAAGACGAACACAAAGCGTTTTGATACAGAAATGATTTTTATTGGTTAATTGACCACAAAAACACAAACGATTACATCATTTGATCAAACATGTTAATAATTCAGCTGTAAAAGACAGTGAACCTCTCAGGAGCTGAGAAGAGATTCAGGAAGCAGACGGCAGCTTTAAAAATACTAAATACAAACCAACAACAATCACATGACTTCAAAACCTTGTTGGGCATTTAGCTGACACTCTGAACCAGAGTGACTTACAATGAGTGGCCTGGTAGGGGTTCAGTGTGTTGCTGAAGGACACGTCCACACATGGCTGTTCATGGACACATCAGACGTTGTGGGATCAAACCTGTGAGCTTTCAGTTACAGGACAGTCTTGGCCAGCCTGTTTCAAAGTATCAGACAGGACATCAGACAGGAGATACTTGAGTATTTCAAGGTCACAGGAATGTTTTTACTGTCACCTAGCTCTGTTTTCTCATCAGGCTCCCTGCGTTACTGAAGGAATGTTTCTACTTATTCTACTGTCATGGCCGCCACACTTCTTCTTCACTGGCTGCTGTGTTACTGGGGAAAAGGGACTGAAACTGATTCTACCACTGAACATACTGCAAGTCACTCTGGATGAGATCTGCTAAATCCCTTAAAGCTGCACTGGTCAGCTTTGCATGTTGGCGTCCCCAACAAGAGGCAACTTTCAGACTGAGAAGACGGGTGGGTTTTCACCAAACTGGACTAGTGCAGCTTTAAATGTCATTTAAAAGAAACACCATAAAAAACAATCAAATGTTACAGAACATCACATCTAATAAGTGGTTTTGAGAAGTTACTCCCTTATTTCTAAACTTAAAAATATGAAGCAGAATGAAGCAGAAAATATGAATGAGCTTTTCTCCTATTATTATGTTACAGTTAAGTAGAGAGAGACAGGAAAGGCTGGCAGAGAGGAGGGATGAAAACTTAACCTACACATGCACATTTTGACTAATATAATGACGTATTTTACAGAAAGTTGTTAGTTGTTATTTTACAGAAAGTTGTCACCAGGTTTGGCCTCAGGTCTTCAGGCTGCTCCAACCATAAGATGCTCTCTGAAGGTAAAAGCCTGCAGCCTGTTGCAGCAGCTGAACGTGTTTGATCCTCAGTTCAATATTACATGGAAACCGAGTTAGTTTCACATTAACACTGTGTCTTTGTTCAGCTGCACCATGGAGATTTGAGGTACATCTGACCTACTGGAGTAAAGGGACCACTCACCAAAACCTTGGCAGTGATGGTTTCACCTTCAGTGGCCAATAACATAGCAGGACAAATCAGTTCCTCCTGCCCAATGAACAGTAGCCTGATAATATGAACTAGCCTACATGATGGTGAGAGAACAAGAGGAGAAACCTAGCTGACTGAACATTACCAACAATATCAATAGGTATGTTCTCTAGTGAAAGACCAGGATTCACTTGGAGCCACTACAACCACAGACATGAATCTGTTCAGCTAGATGGAACGATACAGACAACAGTGGTGACATCAAGTGGTGGAAAGATTAATTTCAACATAACAGCTATATAGTCAGGCCTAAAGAAATCCCCCTTGATCCCTGATGGAAAACATCATGTATTTTATAAGCTAGCTAAAATGGTGCTTTGGTTTCTCAGTTAAGTGAACTAAGTTCATGTTTCCGTGCGGTATTTGTTCCTCCAGGATTCCCATCTATCAAATCGATGCTCCATGCCAACAGTATTTTATTACTTTAACGACTTTCCACCTAGAGGGGGGTCGGTGTGAGTTTTCAGTTGGACCTCATGTCTACATTGGAACTATTTGTTTTGGCACAACCATTCACATATTAGTAGTATGTGAGCATTTCTGTTCAAACCAACATATACTTGACTCTTCTCTGGTGCAACAGGCTGCTGGTCTTGTTTCCAGTGTCTCTACCATCCTGCAGCCATGGGCTGCCAACCTACACATCATATAGGAACAATACTTCACTTGATCCAAAATGACCTCATGAAACATTTGAGCATGTACTCAGGAACAATCATTTCATCAGGATGTGATAGGAGTTGCTCTCCACCCAGAGCAGTGAATGGAGGCTTATAGGAAGGCCTGGATGCTGCTGCTGCCTCTGGATCCCCAGTGGTCCAGCCTTCATCTGCTTACAGATGGTCTACCCAGGTGAAGCACCACTGGAAATGTTTTGCTCCTCATTTCTACTATCTGTCTCGCTGGCTGCTTTCTTTTCATGATTATTTCACACCTTTTCCTTCAGAACTGCACCCTGATGAATGTGAACGGGCGACTCTAACTCTGGTGTCTCATTCCCTGAAGGCGTTCTCAACCTCTTCCACACCTCACTGGTCTTACAATACCACTGGAGTTGTACATATTACTGTGCCGACAAATGAAACTAAACTAATGATAACTGATAAACAGGGGTGTAAAGTACTTGAGTAATTGTTTGTTACTATACTTAAGTACTATTTCGAGGGATGTGTACTTTACTCGAGTATTATTCAATTTGTATACTTGTACTCTTACTCAATTACATTTTTGAGAAAAAAAGATACTCTTTACTGATGTCACAATTGGCTTTCGTGAATTTAGTGAAGTAATTGTAATGCAAAAAAGTGTCCCTAAGCTTTTTTTATTGTTGCAATGGATAGACAATTATGAAATGAAAGAACACTTTTTTACTTTGTAATACTTGAGTACATTTAAAAGTAGAAACTTTTAACCTTTTACTCAAGTGTATTTTTAGCAAGATACTTTGACTTGTAATTGAGTAAGATTTTGAACCAGTACCCGTACTTAAGTATGATTTCTGGGTACTTTTTAAACCCCTGCTGATAAAGTATTAAAGTCAGACTGAAAATAGATTCTGAAGACTATTGTTCGTGTGGACACAATATTTATGTCAAGTATATTTTGGTTTATTTCAATATTTCTCTTGGGGCTCTTATTTTGACAGGGAATGTATTGAATGTTCATATCAAGGAGCTGATTGATTGGCTGAATTACTTTGATGCTGCATGATTCACACAGAATGAGAGGCAAGATTAAACACTGAATCCATCAGAGTTGGGGAGTTTTGGGAACATCCATCACAGCAGAATAATCTGACTTCTTCTTCAATAACAATAATAATGTTTTGCAGCTTTGATTTCAGTCTGACTTTAAAAGGAACAGCTCTGTAACTCTAAAATCCTTAACTAAGGTGATGGACCATCGTGTGACAGAAGAGCAATCCATCTGGATGTGAGATGAGATCCTTGGAGATCCTCTTCTGCTCCCTGGGCTCCTGCCTCTTCACCCGGCCCACCTTCAGCACTGGAACCTCCAAGGTTATAATACTCCAGCTCAATGTTCTCCTCTCTTCCTGGCTTCTGCCCCTTGGTGGCCTGAAGAGACATGGCAGCAACAATCCCTCTTACTGGATCACACCTCTCTTCAAGGTAAAACTATACAGTCTAACTCTGTCATTTGACCCAATCTAGTGAATAAAGATGTGTACATACCTTGCAGTAGAAATAGAGGGCAGTGTTAACACCACACACCAACACCAGAATCAGTAGCCCTACAACTGGTCTGATGATGAGCTCTATTGGAAAGGCTGAAACAGATTCAGAACACCAGATCACCAAACATCATGAGTTGAACAGATCCTGTTGAAGATCAAGTTTAAGTTGCACTAAATACCTTGAAGCCACTAAATTAAAGGCATCTCAACATTCCTGTTTGATTCAGGTCTTTATGAGAGAATCTGGTACTCTGATCCGCTCTGGAGACGATATTGATGTTGCTGGACAAAACCACATGCAGTCATGCTTGAAAGTTTGTGACCCCTACAGGGTGTGGTTGTGATTTCATGTGTTACAGAGGAAGAACCTCATAACTTCCTTATCTAAACCTCAAATGTTAATGAAGAAGAGCGTGCACGTGAAATATGATGAACTTTCATTTAACAAAGCTGTTTTATTTAACAAAACCTCAAACATCCCTGCCTGCAAAAGTATGTGAACTCCTTCAATAACTTGTGACTCCTCCTCTAGCAGCGATGACGTGGAGTATGACATCAGGGGCCAAATGTATAAACCATGCGTACACACGAAAGTGTACGTACGTCACTTTCCACGCAGGAATCCAAATGTATAAAAATCCACGGGCGGCGAGAAAGTGCGTACCGCTAAGCACTTTTTCGCCGCCCGTGGATTTTTATACATTTGGATTCCTGCGTGGAAAGTGGCAGTGTGAAATGTGCGCACCTTTCCCACCGCCACTTTCCACGCAGGAATCCCAATGTATAAAAATCCATGGGCGGCTAAAAAGTGCTTACCGGTACGCATTCTGAACACCATGCGTACCATATGCATTTTTCGAGTTTGTATCCAAAAAAGGATCAGAAAAGTGTGAATTTGGATGATATTTTAATTGGAGCTTTTTTCTTTCACTACATTGTGTTAGGATGTAATCTATAGTTTAAAAAAAACATCCACTATGATGCGTGAGTGGTTAATAACATTTTTTTGACAAGCCTTCATTTCGTTCTATCTTGAGTAAATATGTTTGTCACTATGCTTTATGATAATGATCTTTATATAAATAAACAAATAAATACATGATATGTATATAAATAAAGATGATTATTTTGTAGCATATTATTGGGGATACACCTTCAGCTGTGACCAGTTAACAGGTCGTTAAAACGTCACTATATAAAGACTGTAGCTGTGCGTAATGGCTGTTCCAAATGATACGATGGCTGCCTTGGCGTTGCTGGAAGATATTGCTATTGAGCAATTTAGGCGAGAACGAGTCTTCAGAGACCGTACTGATTTTCTGGTCCATGATGTTGACTGACTAATGCGCCAGTGGATTTCCAAGAGCTGTTCTCTTCTAATTGTGTGCTGAACTGGACCCTGTGTTGGGCACGCTCGGAGACCCCTACCATCCCCGTCCATTTACAGGTATTGACAACAATCGGGTTTTTAGCGACGGGGACGTTTCAGCTGAAGCTTGCGGACAGATCAGGGATATCATGCCCATGGCGTGGGGTGGCATCATTTCTTTGAGTAATAAATACATCAGGTTCCCTTACACAGCAGCTGAACAGGCCAACATCAAAATGCAATTTGCAGCGATGTCCGGTTTCCCAAATGTAATATATGTATATAATATTGTTTTGTATAATGAGCCATAACAGACGCGCTGTAATGTGGTGCACAGCCGTGCGCTCTGTGGTAGAGCGTTGCATTGGGCTTTTAAAAGGGAGATGGTTTCGGTTACTTTCTGCCATTCAACTTGTTTCATTTGGTTGGTAATACCAGAGCTTAGGCTTCTAAATAATCCGCGTTTTCTTCTGTCATTTTAATCAACCATTATTTCAAGTTCACAGTCGTAAAATTGCGCTTCTTTTCTTCTAATTCTTCTTAAATGCTTCCGCCGTTTGTCCTCAAAACTCAATTAAATGCTGGCCCTTTATATGCAAGCCAGGCAGTTGGGGGTGTGTTGGAAACCATATATAGTAAATTGTGGGCATGGTCAGAAGGCTCGTGCACGTGCACGCAATTTAAGGATGATTGAGATGTATGAAGAAAAAACACGTGGGAACAGACGTACGTGGGGTTTTATACATCTGAGCGTATGCATTTTTCCTGTTTTGTGCGTACACACGTTTCTACACCTAAATCTACACAGAGTTTTATACATTTGGCCCCAGATCTCTGGATGTTGTTCTTGGTTGTTTTTACTAGTTTTCATATTTTTCTTGTGGCTCATGGTGAAAATTTTAGAAAGATGTCCAATTCTAGTCAGAGTCTCCGTCTGACTGAAATGGTTTGATGACTTTCTAACCTTCAGACTGATGCTCAGTCACTCTCTTCCTGAGGTCCTCTGAGGTCTCCTTGGATCACAGCAGAGTGTTTCTCTTTCTCTTGCATGGTAACACCAACCTGACCAAAGATCTGACCTTTAACTGGTTAACTTCAGAAGAGAGGCTAGGGGGTTGCATAGTGAAAACGTCTATACTTCCACAAGGGGCTCACAAACTTTCAGTCATGACTGTGTCAGCAGAAAGTCAGTTTTCATGAACTGAGTAGAGCTGCTGATTCTCTCAGTAATCAGTAATCTCAGTAATCTCTCAGTAAATGATGAAGTGGATTGTGAACAGCGTCACATATCCTGTTTGATTCTCCTTCAGGTTACCTGTGACAGCGAGAGAGAGGGCCAGGCTCTCAGAGGAGACGTTACGGGAGAAAACAAAGACGTGATAAACACAGCTGTAGTTCCCTTGGTGGGCGTGGTCCGCAGCAGGAAATAGGAAGTGTGCAGAGTGATTGACAGCTGGCTGGATGTCGTCTGTTGTGTTGGAGCCATTGAAGGTGAGGTGGAAGGAGCCTCCTGGGGACTGTGGCTGGATGTTGTACGTTGTGTTGGAGCCATTGAAGGTGAGGTAGAAGGAGCCTCCTGGGTACTGTGGCTGGATGGAGCAGCTGATGGTGAAGGTGGAACCTGTGAACACATGGAGCCCCTGCTGCTGGGCCTCGGAGACCCCATACATGGAGGGAGACAGGGAGATGATTGGCTGAACCAGCAGATCTATAAACACAGAGGGAGATGATGAAGACCTGAGAAGACATGTTAAAGATGTCCTAATGCCCTCCTTCATCAAAAATCAGCTATAGGACTACAATGATACAGCAGCCTGGCAGAGTGAACGCAGTTGGGGAAATGTGACGTCATTGTTCAGTGTTACCTGAGCAGATCACCTCCAGACTGGAAAAGCTGGTAGATGAATCCTCCACTGTTCCACACTCCTTCAGTTCAGACTCAGATCCATCACATTCAGCTTTAATCCTCCATACAGTTTGTTCTGTTGAACCACTTCTACTTTCTGTTGAAACAGCAGATCCACAGTCCAGCTGTCTACACACTACAGCTGCTGACTTCAGGACCCAGTAAGAGTACCAATCCTTCACTGGTTTCCAGTCTCCCTGGTGTTTCATCTCCAGTCCACCAGCACAGCGACTGGCTCCTCCCACCAACCTGACATCATCAGGCCCTGAACAGAGACAAGAGAGTAATCAGTAACAGAAGTAACGTTCCTTTCATTAAAAGTAATCAAGTCAAATCAAAGCTGCAGTTTCTCTTCTACCTGAGCAGGTGAGTCCAACAGCTTTGCCAGGTGAGCAGGTGTCTCTATCTGAGCCTGAGGTTCCACAGTCCAGGAGAAGAGACTCATTGCCTTCACACTGGAACTCTTTGGTCCACAGTGGAGCCTCCACTTCTCCATAGAGCGCCCCCTGGAGGACTGAAGGAGCCCCACAGCCAAGCTCCCTACAGACCACCTCTCCATCGTGCCGGTCAAAGTCAGCTTCACACACTGAGGACCAGGACTGGTTAGACTTCACCTCCACTCTGCCTGAGCACCGACTAGTTCCGTTCAGCAGCCTGACAGACTCTGGAGAGAGAGAGTCCAGTTTCAGTCCTGACCTGGATTCACTTCTTCATGGTTCAAACACACAGATTAAAGTGAAACTGGATCAAGGAAGATCCAATCATGCATACCTCCCCCCCCCCCCCCCACCTGTAAAGCACTGGTGCACTTGTTAATCATTATTAACACTGCTGAAGATCAAGTGTGTTCAGTTTGAACCCCCCAACATCTGTCAGTGACTTTTCAGACCCTCTTGGTGTCACGATACCACTGGTTGGACCCAAATGCAAACCCAGACTCAGAGTATGGAAAAAGGTGATAGTTTATTCGGGGGGAAGATGAGAGAGGAGGCAGGAGGAGATCCAGTAGGTGGAACCCGGGGGAAGCCGGAGGGAATGGTGGTGAGGCTGGCAAGGCAGGCAGGTGATGGACAGGCAAACAGGCAGGGAGAAGAGCGATATGGCTGGGTGACGGGTAGAGATCCTGGGACAAACAGGGTTAGGACCACGTAGGAATACACAGAGCTAGAACACACAATCCTAGAGGCCGGGAACGTATGATGACCACACTGGCTGAATCAACCATCTGGAGATGAGTGACTGGAAAACCGGGGAAGATATACTGGAGGCTTGATGGGAAGATGGAGATCAGGGGCCTCATTTAGAAAGGTTGCTACGCACAAAAAAGTGGCGTCAACGGGGTGAAATGTGCTTACGCATATTTTACCGCAAACGTTTTATCGAACATTTCTATGTGGTAGAAGGTGTACTTCTACACATCCTTTCACCGTAGAACTCACCACAAAGTTTTTCAGACACGGGAATCAGCGATGACCGATGGGGAGATCACAAGATAAAGCTCAGTCCTCTTCAAAACAGTTTTATGAGTGTGCTTCCACAGGGTTTGTGGTCTGTTGTATCTGTTAAGTCACTACTTAAAACCTATTTTTATAAACGACATTCTCTTAACTCTTATTATTGATTATTTTAAAGACTAAAGAACAACAACACGAGGCTACTGATCAAAATCAAAGAAGACATTTATTAATCAGAGACTCACAAAAGAACGAAGAGAGTGAATTAATGAACGAGAACGATTCTGTCCAAATCAGCAGGGGAGTCTCTCTCTCTCTCTCTCTCTCTCCCTCTCTCTCTCTCCCCTCTGTCTCTGTCTCTCTCTCCCCTCTGTCTCTGTCTCTCTCTCCCTCACTAAGTGACGTGTCTATCATCTCCTCTGTTTCAGTACTATGGACGTCCTAGCATACACCTATGAATAAATACATAAAGCTTATTTAGCATACTTAGTATATTTTACTCTCTCATATGTAGCTCCTCATGCTCAATGTTGAAAATCTTTTATACTGTTTTAAATTGTTTTTATCATTTTGTTCATCATCAGTTTGTCTACCATATTTATTTTGTCTTTAAAGAACTTCATAACTTTGTTTTGGAAAGTGTTACATAACTAAAGTTTATTATTATTATTATGAAGGTGTGTCAGATTATTAGGGCTTGTACCCCAGACAGTACACCTTTACGGAGCTCAACCTGTGATGAGCACCTCCATCTCACACTCCACAAATTTCACCTTTCTTGCAGTTGCCGTCTCTCCGTCTTTCCCTCATTGATATTCCAACAAAGGATACTTAACAACGTCGCATATTCATGAGCTATTTAGCATTGACCATTTATGGATTATTGTGGGATGACACTGGGAGGAGTAGTGGGAGGACACTGGGAGGAGTAGTGGGTGGAGTAGTGGGAGGACACTGGGAGGAGTAGTGAGATGACACTGGGAGGAGTGGCTGGAGGACACTGGGAGGAGTAGTGGGTGGAGTAGTGGAAGGACACTGGGAGGAGTAGTGAGATGACAGTGGGAGGAGTAGTGGGAAGAGTAGTGGGAGGAGTAGCGGGAGGCCACTGGGAGGAGTAGTGGGAGGACACTGGGAGGAGTAGCGGGACGACACTGGGAGGAGTAGTGGATGGAGTAGCGGGAGGACACTGGGAGGAGTAATGGGAGGACACTGGGAGGAGTAGCTGGAGGAGTAGTGGGAAGAGTAGTGGGAGGACACTTGGAAGAGTAGTGGGAGGACACTGGGAGGAATAGCGAGACGACACTGCGAGGAGTAGCGGGAGTACACTGGGAGGAGTAGCGTGAGGACACTGGGAGGAGTAGCGGGACAACATTGGGAGGAGTATGGATGGAATAGTGGGAGGACACTGGGAGGAGTAGTGGGAGGAGTAGCGAGACAACACCGGGAGGAGTAGCGGGACGACATTGGGAGGAGTATGGATGGAGTAGTGGGAGGACACTGGGAGGATTAGCGGGAGGACACTGGGAGGAGTAGTGAGATGACACTGGGAGGTGTAGCGGGAGGACACTGGGAGGAGTAGTGGGAGGAGTAGTGTGACGACACCGGGAGGATTAGTGGGAGGAGTGGTGAGAGGAGTAGTGGGAGGAGTAATGGGTGGAGTAGTGGGAGGACACTGTGGAGTAGTGAGATGACACTCGGGGGAATAGCGAGACGACACTGCGAGGAGTAGCGGGAGTACACTGGGAGGAGTAGCGTGAGGACACTGGGAGGAGTAGCGGGACGACATTGGGAGGAGTAGTGGGAGGACACTGGGAGGAGTAGTGGGATGACACTGGGAGGAGTAGCGGGACGACACTGGGAGGAGTAGTGGATGGAGTAGCGGGAGGACACTGGGAGGAGTAGTGGGAGGACACTGGGATGAGTAGCGGGACGACATTGGGAGGAGCAGTGGGTGGAGTAGTGGGAGGAGTAGTGGGAGGACACTGGGAGGAGTAGTGGGAGGACACTGGGATGAGTAGCGGGACGACATTGGGAAGAGCAGTGGGTGGAGTAGTGGGAGGACACTGGGAGGAGTAGCGTGACGACACTGGGAGGAGTAGCGGGACGACATTGGGAGGAGTATGGATGGAGTAGTGGGAGGACACTGGGAGGAGTAGTGGGAGGAGTAGCGAGACGACACCGGGAGGATTAGCGGGAGGACACTGGGAGGAGTGGTGAGAGGAGTAGTGGGAGGAGTAATGGGAGGACACTGGGAGGAGTAGTGGGTGGAGTAGTGGGAGGACACTGGGAGGAGTAGTGAGATGAAACTGGGAGGAGTAGTGGGAGGACACTGGGAGGAGTAGCGGGACGACACTGGGAGGAGTAGTGGATGGAGTAGCGGGAGGACTCTGGGAGGAGTAGTGGGAGGACACTGGGAGGAGGAGTGGGAGGAATAATGGGAGGACACTGGGAGGAGTAGTGAGACGACACTAGGAGGAGTATTGGGAGGAGTAGTGGGTGGAGTAGTGGGAGGGCACTGGGTGGAGTAGTGGGAGGACACTGGGAGGAGTAGTGAGACGACACTAGGAGGAGTATTGGGAGGAGTAGTGGGTGGAGTAGTGGGAGGGCACTGGGTGGAGTAGTGAGATGAAACTTGGAGGAGTAGTGGGATGACAGTGGGAGGAGTAGTAGGAGGACACTGGGAGGAGTAGTGGGATGACAGTGGGAGGAGTAGTAGGAGGACACTGGGAGGAGTAGTGGGATGCAGGCTGTGGCTCAGGAGGTAGAGCGGGTCGTCCGCTAATCAGAAGATCGGTGGTTCGATCCCAGGCTCCCAAGCTGCGCCTTCGGTGTATGAATGTGTATGAATGGGTGAATGTGAATGTAGTGTAAAGCGCTTTGAGTGGTCGGAAAAGACTAGAAAAGCGCTATATAAGTACAGTCCATTTAGCCATTTACCATGACACTGGGAGGAGTAGTAGGAGGACACTGGGAGGAGTAGCGGGAGGGCACTGGGAGGAGTAGCGGGAGGACACTGGGAGGAGTACAGGTGTGCGCCGCATGGTTTTATAGATCTGAATATTTTCTTGTTAGTAGATTTTGAGGTTTGTGATTACACAATGTTTTATAAATGAGGCCCCTGGTGTATAGACAGGAGAGTGACTGGAGTGCCACGCCCACCACACACACACACACACACACACACACACACAGAGGACAGACAGCGACACACTGGAAACACAAGGGGGAGGAAGAACACTAGGAAACTGGAGGCACAGCTGAGACCATGACACTTGGTGACTTTGTTATTAAAAGACGACGAGCTACAAATCTAGTTACGCTTTCAAACAGTAGAGAGGCCAGTCTGATCACAGCACCCTCCCCCCTAGAGCAGGGGGAGAGGGGAGGAGTCTGTCAGATGGACCCTATAGGAATGTAGGAAATGTACTAACTGAAGTAGAAATACACAAGGCAGGTTGAGGGAAAGTAGGTACAATGAAAAGTAACTCTGACCGTGGAGAGGCCACAGGATTTGTCTGTTAGCAGCCACCATACAAGACATAGAGCTGCTACATTCAGATGTAATGCATTGCATTCAGACAGTAATGCATTCAGACAGCAGCCTGGCAGAGTGAAAGCAGGTGAGGAAATGTGACGTCATTGTTCAGTGTTACCTGAGCAGATCACCTCCAGACTGGAAGAAGACCTGGTAGATGAAACATGTACTGTTACACACTCCTTCAGTTCAGACTCAGATCCATCACATTCAGCTTTAATCATCCATACAGTTTGTTCTGTTGAACCACTTCTCCTTCCTGTTGAAACAGCAGATCCACAGTCCAGCTGTCTACACACTACAGCTGCTGACTTCAGGTTCCAGTTAGAGTACCAGTCCTCCACTGGTTTCCTGTCTCCCTGGTGTTTCATCTCCAGTCCACCAGCACAGCGACTGGCTCCTCCCACCAACCTGACATCATCAGGCCCTGAACAGAGACAAGAGATTAATCAGTAACAGAAGTAATGTTCCTTTCATTAAAAGTAATGAAGTCAAATCAAACCTGCAGTTTCTCTTCTACCTGAGCAGGTGAGTCCAACAGCTTTGCCAGGTGAGCAGGTGTCTCTATCTGAGCCTGAGGTTCCACAGTCCAGGAGAAGAGACTCATTGCCTTCACACTGGAACTCTTTGGTCCACAGTGGAGCCTCCACGTCTCCATAGAGCGCCCCCTGGAGGACTGAAGGAGCCCCACAGCCAAGCTCCCTACAGACCACCTCTCCATCCTGCTGGTCAAAGTCAGCTTCACACACTGAGGACCAGGACTGGTTAGACTTCACCTCCACTCTGCCTGAGCACCGACTAGTCCCGTTCACCAGCCTGACAGACTCTGGAGAGAGAGAGTCCAGTTTCAGTCCTGACCTGGATTCACTTCTTCATGGTTTAAATACACAGATTAAAGTGAAACTGGATCAAGGAAGATCCAATCATGCATATGTAACCGGTGTCTCCAAGTAAGTGCAACTGATAACTAATTTAATTAACTATGAATTAAAGCTGGGCTAATATCAGAAACTCTAGGTACGACTACGGAGCCTGAAATAATAAAAGGTCAGCAGAGAATAGACAACACAAAACAGGTAAGGTTTGAGATATATATTGTACAAAGTTATAAACAATAATTCACACTCCCTGCCTATCTAAGCCGGCTTCCTGAGTGCACAGGCGCACGATAATGGGGCCCCAAAATAAATGACTTCAAAATGTCCCTTTGTGAGATTCTTCAGCAGAGTTAAAGAAAATAAAGTATGTATGTTCTTTTCACTACCCGGGTAGGTTTACGTGTGATCTTATCTGTATCTCAAATGAAGGAGCGGGATGATGATGGTCCCAAAGATGCCACGGCTGGCCACACCAGGCTCTTGGTCCGTTCACTGTCGACTTCTGCGGTTGGCTCGCCACTGACCGCCAGGGTCAGGTTCAGATGATCCCTCTCTCATCAAAAAACCAATCGGAGCTAGCTTGAGGAGTGCGCGAATTTGTGCGGCTCGACTCTCTCTCTCACAGCTTTCAACCAGTCTTTTATGCTTTCTGGCAACGTCTCCACCGGAAGAAGGAAAAGTGAGTGCTTCTAGGAAATTCCCAGGGGTGTATACGCCACCCTCTGGCGGAGTAGAGGATTGCACTCCAGTAAACCTGTGCGGGTTACACTCTCCCCTCTAAACTTATGCACGTCCCTGTGCATGGCAATGTTCAAACAGTTATCACTGTTATCACAGTTATCACAGAACAGGGGGATGAGCTGACGCTTCACTCTCACTTATGATGTCGTTCCAGACAGTAGTCAGCCCTTGGAAGAGTGACTTCACCACTGTGACTAAGGGGGTTCCCAGTTCAGTGTAGTCAAGCCGCCTAGGTGGCTGACGATTCCTCTCGGATCTCCTGATCAGGTCATCAGTGTCTGCTTGTTCCTCCGTCTCCTTAATCTCCTCTTCTCCTTCATTTTCAAGGACATTTGCCTCATCACATTCTGGCATGTCGGAAAGGACTGGAAGTTGTTCAGGATAGTCCTCATCCGACAAGTCTTTCACAAGGTCGTCATTGTCAGGTAAGTTTGTCTCTCTTTTCACAGGTTCACTTCCAGGTAGGTCTTTCTTTTCCACAGGTTCATTCTCAGGTAAGTTCAGGTTCAGTGTCATTTGGTTGACTGGAGTAACATCAGGTAGGCCATTCGCACTAGCTGGAACATCATCAGTCACCTTGTTGAGGTTTGTCGTCAGATTCTCTTTAGAATTGCTTGGGCTATGGTGTCTTGGAACATCTCGCGAGACAATACACCTGGTTACCTCTGGAACTGATTCTTTTCAGGACCAGGAATGGTCTCATCCTCGTCTGAGGATCGATCAACTTCTCTTGGGTCACTGCGAGTGTTCTGGCGTGTCTTGCGGCGCTCAATTGGTTTGGGTTGTGCACACTTTTCCGTTGTTACAGGGAGGAACCCACATGGGAGCAAGAGGTCTCGATGCAGCGTGCGCCAGGGACCTTCTCCGGTCTCTGGTTTGACTGTGTAGACAGGGAGGTCCCCAGCTTTTCTAACTACCACATGGACAGTGGACTCCCATTTATCAGCGAGCTTGTGCTTTCCACGAATACGTACGTTCCTGACAAGTACTCTGTCTCCAATGTCCAGAGCAGAAGGAGTCACACGCTTGTCGAACCTTGTTTTGTTCTTTTCAGCTACCTTGGCAGCACTCCTTGTAGCTATTTTGTAGCTCTCCTCGAGGTGGGATTTGAGGTTCTTTACGTACTGGGAGTGTGACTTCTGTTGCTCTTCTTTGACAGGTAAACCGAATGCAAGGTCGACCGGCAGGCGTGGCTGGCGTCCGAACATTAGCTCATATGGTGTGAACCCAGTCACTTCACTTCTGGTAGAATTGTACGCGTGGACCAAAGGCTTCACAAAGTCCTTCCAGTGTGACTTATCCTGGTTTTCCAGAGTGCCAAGCATGTCTAACAGAGTGCGGTTAAAACGTTCCACTGGGTTGTCCCTTGGATGGTACGGAGTTGTTCGAATTTTCTCTATGCCTGCAACTTCACACAGTTCTTTGATTAGCCACGACTCAAAATCAGGACCTTGGTCGCTGTGCAGTTTCTCTGGAATGCCATAATGGACGATGAAATTGTCCCATAAGCACCTTGCAACCGTTCGACCCTTTTGGTTTGGTGTTGGGATAGCCACTGCGTATTTTGTGAAGTGATCTGTGATCTGTGATCACGAGAATGTCCTTTGTGTTGCTTCTGTCCGGTTCAATGGACAAGAAGTCCATGCAAACCAGCTCAAGCGGTCGTGTTGTCATGATGCTCACTAAAGGTGCGGCCCTCTCAGGTAAGGTTTTCCTGCACACACACCTGTTGCACATCTTGACTTTCTTCTCAATGTCAGAGGTCATCCTCGGCCAGTAGAATCTGGCCCTGACCAAGTCCAGCGTGCGGTCTTTCCCCATATGACCCATGTTGTCATGCAGGCTAATTAAGTTCTTCAGGTAAGACTAGCTGGTACTGTGTGTTGCCGTCTTCTTGGCGTGTTCTATAGAGGATGCCGTTCCGCAGTTCAAGCCTGTTCAATTCTCTCAACAACAGAGGTAGGTCTGGAAGCTCAGTTCTCACAGCGGGCGGTGGTTTCTCGCCACGCTCAATCTGGGAGATGACATGTTTAATGCATTGGTCAGCTCTCTGTTTGTCTCAGAGATCTGCCTCTGATAGGTGCGGGACGATGGGAAGCCCTCCGAGCTCATCTTCCTGCTCAAAGCTGTCAGGTACAGCATCTCCAGAGATGGCAAGACTTTCGACGAGGGAAATACTTTTATCACTGCCCATTCCATCATTGGTACAATAGACAAGTTGTCTTTCACAGATGGCACTAACGACCCCCTGATCCACAGCCTCAATGTTATCTGGATCCGATAGATGGTGTTGTGTGAACTGGCGGATCCTGTCCCACTCTTTTTGAGATTGGGGGTCGTCGCGCAGGTTGCCATGGGGACGTCGCGATAGTGCGTCAGCATCTCCATTCTGCTTCCCGGGGCGGTACTGGAGCTTAAAGGAGAAGGTAGAGAGGGCTGCTAACCACCTGTAGCTGGTTGCGTCGAGTTTGGCTGAGGTAAGTATGTAGGTAAGAGGGTTGTTGTCGGTGACTACTGTGAACTGGTTGCCGTAGAGGTAGTCACTGAACTTCTCCGTTACAGACCATTTCAGCGCTAAAAACTCGAGCTTGTGGGCTGGATAGCGGGACTCACTATGTGATAACCCTCTGCTTGCGTAGGCAATGACACGCAGTTGTCCCTCCTGCTCCTGATATAAGGCCGCTCCGAGGCCGGTGGAACTTGCATCCGTGTGAAGGATGTAAGGCAGTGCAGGATTTGCGAAGGCCAGAACTGGGGACGTTGTCAACTTGTCTATGATCATCTCAAATGCCTGTTGGCAGGCGGGGGTCCAACGGCTTAGGAACGGTTCTTTGGGGTGGTAGTACTGGCGACTCCTTTCCTTGGACTTGGAGTGCTTCCCAGGAGGAGGGTAGCCAGATGTTAAGTCATTCAGAGGTTTCACTATACTTGAATAGCCTTTAATGAACTTCCTGTAATACCCACAGAATCCGAGGAAGGCTTTCAACTCTTTTAGATGCTGCGGGACTGGCCAGGTCTTTAGCGCTGCAACCTTTTCTGGATCGGTCTCCACTCCCCTGCTCCGAGACCACATGCCCCAAGTACCGGACTGAGGACTGAAAGAATCTACATTTTTCCGGGGACAGCTTGAGCCCATACTCCTTCAGGCGGTTGAGAACCTTGGTGAGTCTGGCTTCATGATCTTCTAAAGTCTTCGAGAAGACTATCAAGTCGTTCAGGAAAACGACCACTTCTTTCAAGTTCATGTCCCCCATGCACTTTTCCATCAGTCTCTGGAAGGTACTTGGGGCGTTTGTCACTCCCTGGGGCATCCGATTAAACTCCCAGAAACCAAGTGGGCATACGAAGGCGGTCTTGGGCTTTTCAGCCTCGTCGACTTCGATCTGATAGTAACCAGACTTTAGATCAAGGACGCTGAACCACTTGGAACCAGAGAGTGCTGTGAAGGTGTCATCCATCCTTGGGAGTGCATAAGCGTCTTTCACCGTCTGCAGGTTCAATTTCCTGTAGTCAATACAGAGGCGAACCTGGCCATTCTTCTTCCTGATTACACGATTGGGGAGGAGAATGGAGACTCACTTTCACGAATCACCCCAGCGTCGAGAAGCTCTTGAAGATGCTGACGAACAGCTTCTACGTCGTGTGGGTGTATCGGCCGAGCTCTGAGTTTGAATGGTGTTTCATCGGACAGTTTGGTGTGATGTTTGACTTTGTCTGTCCTTCCAAAGTCAGTGTCGTTCTGGGCAAAGACCTCAGGCATGCTGTTCAGCTTTTGAGTAATTCTGTCTTTCCATTCTGGAGGGACCAGGGGACTCACCGAGGTCAAAGGCTAGGTCAGCCGCCTTGTAACGTTCTGATTCAGATGGCTTGGTCATGCTCTGTTTGTGAGACAGAATGGTCTGGATTGCACTGAGCTCTGCAATCACAGTTTTGGCTGGGATGGTAATGTTATGATCTGACTCATTGGAGATGACAACCGGTAGTTTGCCTGGCTGTCTGCATGGTAGGTCGATGAGGCAGGCCATCACTAGCAACCCTCCTGGGAGAGAGGACGATGAAGGGTACTCCATGATAACAGACCTCTCAGTATGGAACTCTTTAACTGATACCACTCCCTCCAGAACAACTGTTCCTCTAGCTGGAATGACTTTTTTGTCCCTGCCTTGCATCTTCACCAGTCCGATGTTACTGTCATGGCTTTGTTCCTGTCGCAGTTGAAGTACCTTTAGCACTGTCCTGTAGCCATTTGGGACAGGATGGTAGCTTGCTGGGCTTTTCTCTCTATACAGATCATACACTACATCAAGTGTGTTTGTACCAATCAGTACCTGGTAACCTGAAGTTCCGCTGTCTGGGACAACCAAGGCCAACGTTGGGACTTCATATTCTGCTCCAAGGAACTGTTTTGGGAAGGTGATTGTGACTTCAACATATCCGAGGTAGGGCACAGGTTGACCATTGGCCCCTTCAACTTCCAGAAGGTTATAGAGTGGTTCGATCTGTTGCTCAGGTAGGTATTGGTCGTAGAAGGACTTGGTGACTGTGGTTACTTGCGAACCTGTGTCAAGGAGACAGCTGAACTGTTTCCCGTGGATCGTGACCTGGCCTGTACTTTTCGTGCCAATCAGCTTTTGCGGGACTCTGAAGGGGTGTTCTCTGACGTTGGATTGGTTCAAGGCAGCACTGAACTTGGGCTTGACATCACTTTTATCTTTAGCAGGGCGTTGGTGAACTGCTCCAGCCTCAGTCTGCCCTGTAACTGAGACTCCATCTAAAAATCCCTATTGTCTGGTGAGTGTTCTCTGGCTTCCCAGAGGCGCTGCTTTTCTCTCAACTGATCTCTTTTTTTATTGACGAGAGTGGGGTTTGGATTGTTACTGCAAGCTGAGGAGATGTGACCGTCCTCGCCGCACTTGAAACAATACCAAGGTCTCGGCTGGGTGCTTGTCTTTGAGTTGGTAGGTTTCCAGCTTGGTGCTCCAGGGTCAAGTTTAGATAGTGCTGGCCCACCTGATGGATGCTCAGTGTTCCCCTTGGGCTTCGGGGCCTTCTTGGCTTTCTTAGACATCAGCGTGGTGAGTTGGCTCTGCAAAGATGCCACCTGCTGTCTAAGCTCTGTCAATGGGTCGGACTCAGGCTGGAACGCTGCTCGATGACTGCAGACGCATGCACTTTGAGAACTTGCCATAGCCCGCTGCCGGTGTGAGCCAAGGTGCTTCTTCATACGTGTGGCTTTAGCTGCCTGCCTATCCTCTTCAGTGCGGATTAATAACAGGAGCTCTGAAAATGCTGGAGGGTGACCTTTCTTTTCTTCGAGGTTGAGGTCAGAGAGCAAGGTGTTGTCCCAACACCCACGACAAAACTGCTTGAGAATGTGTCTATCTGCTTCCCCAGCAGCAGCTCCTCCTCTCTTAACAGCAAGATTCAGGGCAACTTGAAGGCGGCAGAGGTAAGTAGAAGCCTTTTCACCAGGATCCTGGAGAGTATTCATAAACTGTGCGAAAAGTTCTTCGCCGTCCTCAACAGTTCCAAAGGCTGCGTCCAGCAGTTGAAGGTAAGTTTCAGGAGTAGCTTCAGGACTTAGTCTTTTGACAATATCTGCGGCAGGAGAGAGCAGACTTTCAAAGATTTTCCGTGATTTCTGAAGACTAGATATGGTGGGGTCTTTCCTGAGAAGCTCCACATGCGAACGCCATGTGTCGTAGTCTGTCTCACTATTGGGTCTGGGAATGTTACCTGAAAATGAACGAAGCTTGATGGGAAAGTGTGAATGTGTGTTTAGTTCATCTTTCCTTACAATGTGCTCAACAATGACCCTTTGAATTTCAGGTGGGTTTAGGTCGCTCTCCACAATGGACAGACTTCGCTTCACATCAGCGGGTGGACATGGCTCAGCACCACTATGATCAAACCTTACCTGAGAAGAACCTGTGAGCAGCTGGGGGTGGGTGGTTTCAATTGTGTCCAGAGATGTGTCGAGTGGTTTGGCTCCAAACTCATTATCACCACTACCATCAGTCTCGATTGCCTCACTGATCTCTGACATCATGTCTTTCAACACTTCTTCGAAGTCTCTTCCACTTAGTTTTGCTAACTTCTTTATCTCGTCAAGGTAGGTTTTGGTAACATTGCAACCAACTTTAGTGGTGTACACACTTGCCAGAGCTTGAACGTAGTACTTTACACCTGGATTGTCTTTGCTTCCTTTGAAGTCCATGAAAGTTATTGATGTGTGTGTGTGTGTTTCTTGAAGTATGTATGTTCTTTTCACTACCTGGGTAGGTTTACGTGTGATCTTATCTGTATCTCAAATGAAGGAGCGGGATGATGATGGTCCCAAAGATGCCATGGCTGGCCACACGAGGCTCTTGGTCCGTTCACTGTCGACTTCTGCGGTTGGCTCGCCACTGACCGCCAGGGTCAGGTTCAGATGATCCCTCTCTCATCAAAAAACCAATCGGAGCTATCTTGTGGAGTGCGCGAATTTGTGCGGCTCGACTCTCTCTCTCACAGCTTTCAACCAGTCTTTTATGCTTTCTGGCAACATCTCCACCGGAAGAAGGAAAAGTGAGTGCTTCTAGGAAATTCCCAGGGGTGTATACGCCACCCTCTGGCGGAGTAGAGGATTGCACTCCAGTAAACCTGTGCGGGTTACACATACTCCCCCCCCCCCCCCCGCCCCACACCTGTAAAGCACTGGTGCACTTGTTAATCATTATTAACACTGCTGAAGATCAAGTGTGTTCAGTTTGAATCCCCCCAACATCTGTCAGTGACTTTTCAGACCCTCTTGGTGTCACGATACCACTGGTTGGACCCAAATGCAAACCCAGACTCAGAGTATGGAAAAAGGTGATAGTTTATTCGGGGGGAAGATGAGAGAGGAGGCAGGAGGAGATCCAGTCGGTGGAAGCCGGGGGAAGCCGGAGGGAATGGTGGTGAGGCTGGCAAGGCAGGCAGTTGATGGACAGGCAAACAGGCAGGGAGAAGAGCGGTATGGCTGGGTGACGGGTAGAGATCCTGGGACAAACAGGGTTAGGACCACGTAGGAATACACAGAGCTAGAACACACAATCCTAGAGGCCGGGAACGTATGATGACCACACTGGCTGAATCAACCATCTGGAGATGAGTGACTGGAAAACCGGGGAAGATATACTGGAGGCTTGATGGAAAGATGGAGATCAGGGGCCTCATTTAGAAAGGTTGCTACGCACAAAAAAGTGGCGTCAACGGGGTGAAATGTGCGTACGCATATTTTACCGCAAACGTTTTATCGAACATTTCTATGTGGTAGAAGGTGTACTTCTACACATCCTTTCACCGTAGAACTCACCACAAAGTTTTTCAGACACGGGAATCAGCGATGACCGATGGGGAGATCACAAGATAAAGCTCAGTCCTCTTAAAAACAGTTTTATGAGTGTGCTTCCACAGGGTTTGTGGTCTGTTGTATCTGTTAAGTCACTACTTAAAACCTATTTTTATAAAAGACATTCTCTTAACTCTTATTATTGATTATTTTAAAGACTAAAGAACAACAACATGAGGCTACTGATCAAAATCAAAGAAGACATTTATTAATCAGAGACTCACAAAAGAACGAAGAGAGAGAATTAATGAACGAGAATGATTCTGTCCAAATCAGCAGGGGAGTCTCTCTCTCTCTCCCTCTCTCTCTCTCCCCTCTGTCTCTGTCTCTCCCTCACTAAGTGACGTGACGTGTCTATCATCTCCTCTGTTTCAGTACTATGGACGTCCTAGCATACACCTATGAATAAATACATAAAGCTTATTTAGCATACTTAGCATATTTTACTCTCTCATATGTAGCTCCTCATGCTCAATGTTGAAAAACTTTTAAACTGTTTTAAATTGTTTTTATCATTTTGTTCATCATCAGTTTGTCTACCATATTTATTTTGTCTTTAAATAACTTCATAACTTTGTTTTGGAAAGTGTTATATAACTAAAGTTTATTATTATTATTATTATTATTAATGAGGTGTGTCAGAGTATTAGGGCTTGTACCCCAGACAGTACACCTTTACGGAGCTCAACCTGTGATGAGCACCTCCATCTCACACTCCACAAATTTCACCTTTCTTGCAGTTGGCGTCTCTCCGTCTTTCCCTCATTGATATTCCAACAAAGGATACTTAACAATGTCGCATATTCATGAGCTATTTAGCATTGACCATTTATGGATGATTGTGGGACGACACTGGGATGTGTAGTGGGAGGACACTGGGAGGAGTAGCGGGAGGACACTCGGAGTACTGGGAGGACACTGGGAGGAGTAGCGAGACGATACTGGGAGGAGTAGCGGGAGGACACTGGGAGGAGTAGTGGGAGGACACTGGGCAGAGTAGTGGGAGAACACTGGGAGGACTAGTGGGATGACAGTGGGAAGAGTAGTAGGAGGACACTGGGAGGAGTAGTGGGATGACACTGGGAGGAGTAGCGGGAGGACACTGAGGAGTAGCGGGAGGACACTGGGAGGAGTAGTGGGATGACACTGGGAGGAGTAGCGGGAGGACACTGTGAGGAGTAGTGGGAGGACACTGTGAGGAGTAGTGGGAGGACACTGGGAGGAGTAGCGAGACGACAGTGGGAGGAGTAGTAGGAGGACACTGGGAGGAGTAGTGGGATGACACTGGGAGGAGTAGCGGGAGGACACTGTGAGGAGTAGCGAGACGATACTGGGAGGAGTAGCGGGAGGAGTAGTAGGAGGAGTAGTGAGAGGACACTGGGAGGAGTAATGGGAGGACACTGGGAGGAGTAGTGGGAGGACACTGGGAGGAGTAGTGGGTGGAGTAGTGGGAGGGCACTGGGAGGAGTAGTGGGAGGACACTGGAAAGAGTTATGGGAGGAGTAGCGAGACGACACTGGGAGGAGTAGCGGGAGGAGTAGTGGGAGGGGTAGTGGGAGGACACTGGGAGGAGTAGTGGGATGTCAGTGGGAGGAGTAGTAGGAGGACACTGGTAGGAGTAGTGGGATGACGGCTGTGGCTCAGGAGGTAGAGCGGGTCGTCCGCTAATCAGAAGATCGGTGGTTCGATCCCAGGCTCCCAAGCTGCGCCTTCGGTGTATGAATGTGTATGAATGGTTGAATGTGAATGTAGTGTAAAGCGCTTTGAGTGGTCGGAAAAGACTAGAAAAGCGCTATATAAGTACAGTCCATTTAGCATTTACCATGACACTGGGAGGAGTAGTAGGAGGACACTGGGAGGAGTAGTGGGAGGACACTGGGATGAGTAGTGGGAGGACACTTGGAGGAATAGTGGGAGGACACTGGGAGGAGTAGTGGGAGGACACTGGGATGAGTAGTGGGAGGACACTTGGAGGAGTAGTGGGAGGACACTGGGAGGAGTACAGGTGTGCGCCGCACAGTTTTATAGATCTGAATATTTTCTTGTTAGTAGATTTTGAGGTTTGTGATTACGCAATGTTTTATAAATGAGGCCCCTGGTGTGTAGACAGGAGAGTGACTGGAGTGCCACGCCCACCACACACACACACACACACACACACACAGAGGACAGACAGCGACACACTGGAAACACAAGGGGGAGGAAGAACACTAGGAAACTGGAGGCACAGCTGAGACCATGACACTTGGTGACTTTGTTATTAAAAGACGACGAGCTACAAATCTAGTTACGCTTTCAAACAGTAGAGAGGCCAGTCTGATCACAGCACCCTCACCCTAGAGCAGGGGGAGAGGGGAGGAGTCTGTCAGATGGACCCTACCCCCTAGAGCAGGGGGAGAGGGGAGGAGCCTGTTGGCTGGTCCCTGTAGGAATGTAGGAAATGTACTAACTGAAATAGAAATACGCAAGGCAGGTTGAGGGAAAGTAGGTACAATGAAAAGTAACGCTGACCGTGGAGAGGCCACAGGATTTGTCTGTTAGCAGCCACCATACAAGACATAGAGCTGCTACATTCAGATGTAATGCAGAGGAGTCAGACAGCAGCCTGGCAGAGTGAAAGCAGTTGAGGAAATGTGACGTCATTGTTCAGTGTTACCTGAGCAGATCACCTCCAGACTGGAAGAAGACCTGGTAGATGAACCATGTCCTGTTACACACTCCTTCAGTTCAGACTCAGATCCATCACATTCAGCTTTAATCATCCATACAGTTTGTTCTGTTGAACCACTTCTCCTTCCTGTTGAAACAGCAGATCCACAGTCCAGCTGTCTACACACTACAGCTGCTGACTTCAGGTTCCAGTAAGAGGACCAGTCCTCCACTGGTTTCCTGTCTCCCTGTTGTTTCATCTCCAGTCCACCAGCACAACGACTGGCTCCTTCCACCAACCTGACATCATCAGGCCCTGAACAGAGACAAGAGAGTAATCAGTAACAGAAGTAATGTTCCTTTCATTAAAAGTAATCAAGTCAAATCAAACCTGCAGTTTCTCTTCTACCTGAGCAGGTGAGTCCAACAGCTTTGCCAGGTGAGCAGGTGTTTCTATCTGAGCCTGAGGTTCCACAGTCCAGGAGAAGAGACTCATTGCCTTCACACTGGAACTCTTTGGTCCACAGTGGAGCCTCCACTTCTCCATAGAGCGCCCCCTGGAGGACTGAAGGAGCCCCACAGCCAAGCTCCCTACAGACCACCTCTGCATCCTGCCGGTCAAAGTCAGCTTCACACACTGAGGACCAGGACTGGTTAGACTTCACCTCCACTCTGCCTGAGCACCGACTAGTCCCGTTCACCAGCCTGACAGACTCTGGAGAGAGAGAGTCCAGTTTCAGTCCTGACCTGGATTCACTTCTTCATGGTTTAAACACACAGATTAAAGTGAAACTGGATCAAGGAAGATCCAATCATGCATACCCCCCCACCTGTAAAGCACTGGTGCACTTGTTAATCATTATTAACACTGCTGAAGATCAAGTGTGTTCAGTTTGAACTCCCCAACATCTGTCAGTGACTTTTCAGACCCTCTTGGTGTCACGATACCACTGGTTGGACCCAAATGCAAACCCAGACTCAGAGTATGGAAAAAGGTGATAGTTTATTTGGGGGAAAGATGAGAGAGGAGGCAGGAGGAGATCCAGTAGGTGGAAGCCGGGGAAGCCGGAGGGAATGGTGGTGAGGCTGGCAAGGCAGGCAGGTGATGGACAGGCAAAGAGGCAGGGAGAAGAGCGGTATGGCTGGGTGACGGGTAGAGATCCTGGGACAAACAGGGTTAGGACCACGTAGGAATACACAGAGCTAGAACACACAATCCTAGAGGCCGGGAACGTATGATGACCACACTGGCTGAATCAACCATCTGGAGATGAGTGACTGGAAAACCGGGGAAGATATACTGGAGGCTTGAAGATGGAGATCAGGGGCCTCATTTAGAAAGGTTGCTACGCACAAAAAAGTAGCGTCAACGGGGTGAAATGTGCGTACGCATATTTTACCGCAAACATTTTATCGAACATTTCTATGTGGTAGAAGGTGTACTTCTACACATCCTTTCACCGTAGAACTCACCACAAAGTTTTTCAGACACGGGAATCAGCGATGACCGATGGGGAGATCACAAGATAAAGCTCAGTCCTCTTCAAAACAGTTTTATGAGTGTGCTTCCACAGGGTTTGTGGTCTGTTGTATCTGTTAAGTCACTACTTAAAACCTATTTTTATAAAAGACATTCTCTTAACTCTTATTATTGATTATTTTAAAGACTAAAGAACAACAACATGAGGCTACTGATCAAAATCAAAGAAGACATTTATTAATCAGAGACTCACAAAAGAACGAAGAGAGAGAATTAATGAACGAGAACGATTCTGTCCAAATCAGCAGGGGAGTCTCTCTCTCTCTCTCTCCCTCCCTCTCTCTCTCCCTCTCCCTCTCTCTCTCTCCCCCTCACTAAGTGTTGGGGAGGGACTCAAAAGGACTGTATAATGGATTTTGTTCGATAGTAGTTGACACTGTTCGCCTCTGGGCGTCGGTCAGGACACAGAATAATGAGGCGTGGAGTATGAGTGGGGTTACACTTATGAGTGTTTATATGGTTCTGTAAACAACAGAAAAAGGGGAGGTAAATATACAGCATTGAGGCAACGAACAGTATGTATCAGTAACTGCAAAACCGCACTACAATGCAACCTCAGCAAGCAACATTTACACTACAATTATCATAATCATTACATACACCATACAATGCTGCAATGATACAGTTCCCTCTACGGCCTGGCAGGGGGCGCTAGACCGTAGGTTACCACAGCAGATACGCTGTGAACAAATTCCACCCACTAAATTGGAGTCGCCCACAACCCGACATGTGCGATGATCTATAACGTCATGCTCCAAGAGCGCATAGCTCACCAGCACACGGACTGGCGCAGACACAAGGCAAATAGAGCAACAAGTACACCAGCACTCCAACACAACAAACGCAGGACATGATACGAACACCACAACACGATTTGGCTCCCGACTGAGTTAACAATATAGATAGGCAGAGCGCTAGCCGCCAGCTGACTATGTGTTAACTACGTGCAAAGAATAAACAGTAATATACCCTACACACAATAATAGATATAGGGTGATAATAAAGGGAACCTACGTTCGTAATGCACGCACAAAACACCCACAATAAGTGACCGATTACAGCGAACGCAGGATGTAACGGTGAACTTGAACTTGGTGGTCTACAAACTACTGCTCGCCACACAATGCACCGCGCAGGTGTGGAGCTGAGCTTAAAGGCACAGGTCGGTATTCCCTAAAAACATGATGTATACTTCAACTAATAATGATCTAACTAACACCCTATGAACCTTTCTCACACTAAGTGACGTGTCTATCATCTCCTCTGTTTCAGTACAATGGACGTCCTAGCATACACCTATGAATAAATACATAAAGCTTATTTAGCATACTTAGTATATTTTACTCTCTCATATGTAGCTCCTCATGCTCAATGTTGAAAAACTTTTAAACTGTTTTAAATTGTTTTTATCATTTTGTTCATCATCAGTTTGTCTACCATATTTATTTTGTCTTTAAAGAACTTCATAACTTTGTTTTGGAAAGTGTTATATAACTAAAGTTTATTATTATTATTATTATTATTATTATTATTATTATTATTATTATTAATAAGGTGTGTCAGATTATTAGGGCTTGTACCCCAGACAGTACACCTTTACGGAGCTCAACCTGTGATGAGCACCTCCATCTCACACTCCACAAATTTCACCTTTCTTGCAGTTGGCGTCTCTCCGTCTTTCCCTCATTGATATTCCAACAAAGGATACTTAACAACATCGCATATTCATGAGCTATTTAGCATTGACCATTTATGGATGATTGTGGGACGACACTGGGATGTGTAGTGGGAGGACACTGGGAGGAGTAGTGAGAGGACACTGGGAGGAGTAGTGGGAGGAGTAGCGAAGGAGTAGTGGGAGGACACTGGGAGGAGTAGCGGGAGGACACTGGGAGGAGTAGCGGGAGGACACTGGGAGGAGTAGTGAGAGGACACTGGGAGGAGTAGTGGGAGGACACTGGGAGGAGTAGTGAGAGAACACTGGGAGGAGTAGTGGGAGGACACTGGGAAGAGTAGTGGGAGGACACTGGGAGGAGTAGCGAAGGAGTAGTGGGAGGACACTGGGAGGATTAGCGGGAGGAGACTGGGAGGAGTAGCAAGAGGACACTGGGAGGAGTAGCGGGAGGACACTGGAAGGAGTAGTGGGAGGAGACTGGGAGGAGTAGTGGTAGGACACTGGGAGGAGTAACGGGAGGAGACTGGGAGGAGTAGCGAGACGACACTGGGAGGAGTAGCGGGAGGACACTGGGAGGAGTAGTGGGAGGGGTAGTGGGAGGACACTGGGAGAAGTAGTGGGATGACAGTGGGAGGAGTAGTAGGAGGACACTGGGAGGAGTAGTGGGATGACGGCTGTGGCTCAGGAGGTAGAGCGGGTCGTCCGCTAATCAGAAGATCGGTGGTTCGATCCCAGGCTCCCAAGCTGCGCCTTCGGTGTATGAATGTGTATGAATGGGTGAATGTGAATGTAGTGTAAAGCGCTTTGAGTGGTCGGAAAAGACTAGAAAAGCGCTATATAAGTACAGTCCATTTACCATTTACCATGACACTGGGAGGAGTAGTAGGAGGACACTGGGAGGAGTAGTGGGAGGACACTGGGATGAGTGGGAGGACACTGGGAGGAGTAGTGGGAGGACACTTGGAGGAGTAGTGGGAGGACACTGGGAGGAGTAGTGGGAGGACACTGGGAGGAGTAGTGGGAGGACACTGGGAGGAGTAGTGGGAGGACACTGGGAGGAGTACAGGTGTGCGCCGCACAGTTTTATAGATCTGAATATTTTCTTGTTAGTAGACTGGAGTGCAACGCCCACCACACACACACACACACACACACAGAGGACAGACAGCGACACACTGGAAACACAAGGGGGAGGAAGAACACTAGGAAACTGGAGGCACAGCTGAGACCATGACACTTGGTGACTTTGTTATTAAAAGACGACGAGCTACAAATCTAGTTACGCTTTCAAACAGTAGAGAGGCCAGTCTGATCACAGCACCCTCCCCCCTAGAGCAGGGGGAGAGGGGAGGAGTCTGTCAGATGGACCCTATAGGAATGTAGGAAATGTACTAACTGAAGTAGAAATACACAAGGCAGGTTGAGGGAAAGTAGGTACAATGAAAAGTAACTCTGACCGTGGAGAGGCCACAGGATTTGTCTGTTAGCAGCCACCATACAAGACATAGAGCTGCTACATTCAGATGTAATGCAGAGGAGTCAGACAGCAGCCTGGCAGAGTGAAAGCAGTTCAGGAAATGTGACGTCATAGTTCAGTGTTACCTGAGCAGATCACCTCCAGACTAGAAGAGCTGGTAGATGAATCCTCCACTGTTCCACACTCCTTCAGTTCAGACTCAGATCCATCACAGTCAGCTTTAATCCACCATACAGTTTGTTCTGTTGAACCACTTCTACTTCCTGTTGAAACAGCAGATCCACAGTCCAGCTGTCTACACACTACAGCTGCTGAATTCAGGTCCCAGTAAGAGTACCAGTCCTTCACTGGTTTCCAGTCTCCCTGGTGTTTCATCTCCAGTCCACCAGCACAGCGACTGGCTCCTCCCACCAACCTGACATCATCAGGCCCTGAACAGAGACAAGAGAGTAATCAGTAATAGAAGTAATGTTCCTTTCATTAAAACTTGTCAAGTCAAATCAAAGCTGCAGTTTCTCTTCTACCTGAGCAGGTGAGTCCAACAGCTTTGCCAGGTGAGCAGGTGTTTCTATCTGAGCCTGAGGTTCCACAGTCCAGGAGAAGAGACTCATCGCCTTCACACTGGAACTCTTTGGTCCACAGTGGAGCCTCCACTTCTCCATAGAGCGCCCCCTGGAGGACTGAAGGAGCCCCACAGCCAAGCTCCCTACAGACCACCTCTGCATCCTGCCGGTCAAAGTCAGCTTCACACACTGAGGACCAGGACTGGTTAGACTTCACCTCCACTCTGCCTGAGCACCGACTAGTCCCGTTCAGCCAGCCTGACAGACTCTGGAGAGAGAGAGTCCAGTTTCAGTCCTGACCTGGATTCACTTCTTCATGGTTCAAACACACAGTTTAAAGTGAAACTGGATCAAGGAAGATCCAATCATGCATACCCCCCCCACCTGTAAAGCACTGGTGCACTTGTTAATCATTATTAACACTGCTGAAGATCAAGTGTGTTCAGTTTGAACCCCCCAACATCTGTCAGTGACTTTTCAGACCCTCTTGGTGTCACGATACCACTGGTTGGACCCAAATGCAAACCCAGACTCAGAGTATGGAAAAAGGTGATAGTTTATTTGGGGGGAAGATGAGAGAGGAGGCAGGAGGAGATCCAGTAGGTGGAAGCCGGGGGAAGCCGGAGGGAATGGTGGTGAGGCTGGCAAGGCAGGCAGGTGATGGACAGGCAAACAGGCAGGGAGAAGAGCGGTATGGCTGGGTGACGGGTAGAGATCCTGGGACAAACAGGGTTAGGACCACGTAGGAATACACAGAGCTAGAACACACAATCCTAGAGGCCGGGAACGTATGATGACCACACTGGCTGAATCAACCATCTGGAGATGAGTGACTGGAAAACCGGGGAAGATATACTGGAGGCTTGATGGGAAGATGGAGATCAGGGGCCTCATTTAGAAAGGTTGCTACGCACAAAAAAGTGGCGTCAACGGGGTGAAATGTGCTTACGCATATTTTACCGCAAACGTTTTATCGAACATTTCTATGTGGTAGAAGGTGTACTTCTACACATCCTTTCACCGTAGAACTCACCACAAAGTTTTTCAGACACGGGAATCAGCGATGACCGATGGGGAGATCACAAGATAAAGCTCAGTCCTCTTCAAAACAGTTTTATGAGCGTGCTTCCACAGGGTTTGTGGTCTGTTGTATCTGTTAAGTCACTACTTAAAACCTATTTTTATAAACGACATTCTCTTAACTCTTATTATTGATTATTTTAAAGACTAAAGAACAACAACATGAGGCTACTGATCAAAATCAAAGAAGACATTTATTAATCAGAGACTCACAAAAGAACGAAGAGAGAGAATTAATGAATGAGAACGATTCTGTCCAAATCAGCAGGGGAGTCTCTCTCTCTCTCTCTCCCCCTCCCTCTCCCTCTCTCTCTCTCCCCTCTGTCTCTGTCTCTCTCTCCCTCACTAAGTGACGTGTCTATCATCTCCTCTGTTTCAGTACTATGGACGTCCTAGCATACACCTATGAATAAATACATAAAGCTTATTTAGCATACTTAGTATATTTTACTCTCTCATATGTAGCTCCTCATGCTCAATGTTGAAAAACTTTTAAACTGTTTTAAATTGTTTTTATCATTTTGTTCATCATCAGTTTGTCTACCATATTTATTTTGTCTTTAAAGAACTTCATAACTTTGTTTTGGAAAGGGTTACATTATTATTACATTATTATTATTATTATTATTAATAAGGTGTGTCAGATTATTAGGGCTTGTACCCCAGACAGTACACCTTTACGGAGCTCAACCTGTGATGAGCACCTCCATCTCACACTCCACAAATTTCACCTTTCTTGCAGTTGGCGTCTCTCCGTCTTTCCCTCATTGATATTCAAACAAAGGATACTTAACAACGTCGCATATTCATGAGCTATTTAGCATTGACCATTTATGGATTATTGTGGGACGATACTGGGATGTGTAGTGGGAGGACACTGGGAGGAGTAGTGGGTGGAGTAGTGGGAGGACACTGGGAGGAGTAGCGAGATGATACTGGGAGGAGTAGCGGGAGGACACTGGGAGGAGTAGTGGGAGGAGACTGGGAGGAGTAGTGGTAGGACACTGGGAGGAGTAGCGGGAGGAGACTGGGAGGAGCAACGAGACGACACTGGGAGGAGTAGTGGGAGGACACTGGGAGGAGTAGTGGGAGGATGGGAGGACACTGTGAGGAGTAGTGGGAGGAGACTGGGAGGAGTACTGGGAGGACACTGGGAGGAGTAGTGGGAGGACACTGGGAGGAGTACAGGTGTGCACCACACGGTTTTATAGATCTGAATATTTTCTTGTTAGTAGATTTTGAGGTTTGTGATTACACAATGTTTTATAAATGAGGCCCCTGGTGTGTAGACAGGAGAGTGACTGGAGTGCCACGCCCACCACACACACACACACACACACACACACACACACAGAACACTGGAAACACAAGGGGGAGGAAGAACACTAGGAAACTGGAGGCACAGCTGAGACCATGACACTTGGTGACTTTGTTATTAAAAGACGACGAGCTACAAATCTAGTTACGCTTTGAAACAGTAGAGAGGCCAGTCTGATCACAGCACCCTCCCCCCTAGAGCAGGGGGAGAGGGGAGGAGCCTGTTGGCTGGTCCCTGTAGGAATGTAGGAAATGTACTAACTGAAGTAGAAATACACAAGGCAGGTTGAGGGAAAGTAGGTACAATGAAAAGTAACTCTGACCGTGGAGAGACCACAGGATTTGTCTGTTAGCAGCCACCATACAAGACATAGAGTGTACATTAGATGTAAAGCAGGGAGTCAGACAGAGCCTGGAGTGAAAGCAGTTCAGGAAATGTGACGTCATGTTCAAGGTTACCTGAGAGACACTACGAGACTAGGAAGAGCTGGTAGATGAATCCTCCACTGTTCACATCCTTAGTCTATAGATCAACTTGACTAATCACCAGACAGTTTGTCTGAACCATTCTCTCTTTGAAACTGAACACAGTCGCGTCTACACCTACAGCATCGTGGACACTGGAGATTACCGAGGAACTTGGGGGGGGAGCAAAAACACGGGGGGAATACAGGCCTAAAAATGGGAAACAATAGTGGTTCATAAGTGGGGGGGGTTTAAGGGGAAGGGGAAAAGGGAATGGGGGCACAATATGGGGGGGAGGGAACTGGGGGAATTTTAAATGGGGGGAATTAAAATAATATAAAAGGGGTTTTCAGGGGGTAAGGGCGTCCCCCCTAATAAAGACCGGGGGGTGGCCCCAACTCCCTTTTTAAAAAAATTTTGAATGGAAATTTTATTAATAAAAAGGTTTTAGGGGGAAAAAACAAAAGCATTATAAATAAGTATTTACCATTTACCATGAAATGGGGGGGAGGGGGAGGGAATGGGAGAAGGGGGGAATGGGGGAATGGGAGGAATGGGGGGAATGGGGGAAATTTAATTTGGGGGGGAATGGGAGGTAGGGGGGGGGGAAGGGGAGTTGGGGGACAGGGGGGGGGGGGGAAACGGGAGGAGAAGGGGGCCCGGGAATTTTTTAACGAAAATTTTTTTTTTTTAGAACTGGAGGGTCCCGGGCCCCCCCAAACCCAAACAAAGGGGAAAGCGAACACGGAAAAAAAAGGGGGAGGAAAAACAAATGAAATGGAGGACCTGAGAAGGGGGGCTGGGGGGTTTTTAAAAAAAAAGTACAAACTTTGTTTCAAAAGAAGGGGGGAGTTGAACGACCCTTAGGCAGGGGGGGGGGGGAGGGGTTTTTACCCTTAAAGGAAATAGGAAAAGCTGGGGTTGAAACACAAAAAGGGGGTTTGGGGGGGGAAGAAAAGAAGAAAGGGGGAGGCCCAAGGGGTTTTTTTGGGCCCCCATACAAGAAAGAGGTAAAAAAGAGAATGGAGGAGTAACGAGCCTGGAGAGTGAAAAAGTTAGGAAATGGGGAGTTAACATGGGAGAGCGAAACCCCAAAAAGAATGGAGGGAACCCCCCTGAAACCCCTTTTTGTTAGACCAGAAAAGTTGTTTAAAAACCCCTAAAGGTTTTTTGGAACCCCTTTCCCCTTTTTTTGGGAAAAACGAAAAGTAGTGAACCCCTAACAAGTTGAACAGGAGTAAAGAAAAGTTTTACGGGTTTAGCCCCGGGGATTCCCCCCCAACCGAGGGTGGGTTAAATGAAATCAAGCCCGAAAAAGAAAGGGGAATAGGATAGAAGAATGTTTTATTTAAAAATTTAAATAAAAAAAGGGTTTTTTGGGGGGGGAAAGGGAAACCCAAAACCCCCGGGGGGTTTTTTTTTTCTGAGCCTGAGGGTTTAACCGGAGGAAAACTAGGGTTAAAACTGGGAAAATTTTGGGGCCCCCGGGAGTAAACCCCCTGAGGCCCCGGAACTGAAAGGGGACAGCCAACTTAAGACCCCCCCAAAATTTGGGAAAAAAAAAATTTAGGAAGGAGTTTAAACCGGAGACCGAAAAGGGGGGCCCCCAAAATGGGGGGAGGTCCCATCTGGGTTTCCCCCCATTTTAAAAAAGTTTAAAGGAAAGGAAAGGAAACCCTTGAACCCCCCACCTGAAAAAATGGGATTGAAAAAAACCTTGGGGGAAAGCAGGAACCCCCAAACCCGGGATTTCGACCCCTGGGGGAAAAGGTTGGAAAAACCCCGGGGAAAAAATTGAAAAAGGGATAGTTTTTTGGGGGGAAAGGAAGGGGGGGGAAAACCAAGGGGAAAGGGGGGAAGAGGAATGGGGGAAACATTAAAAAGATGGGGGATGGAGGAAACGGAGGGGGAAAACGGGGGGTGGGGGACCGGGAGGATTGGGGGAAAAAGGGGGAGGACCCCGAGGGAAAAAAGACTGAAAAAAAAAAGGGGGGGAAGTATGGGAAACCCCCGGGGAAAAACCATGGGAAGAGGTAAAACCGGGGGAAATTCTGGGGGGATGGGGGGGTGGGGATAGGGTTTTAAAAAAAAGCCCCAAAAAAAGGGGCCCAAGGTGAAAAATGCACCAAACCCCAAAAAATCAACCAGGGAAGAAGGGATTTAAACCCCCCCCTTTTTGAACCCCCAAAAATTTTACACGGGAAAGGGATAAAAGGGGGGGACAAAGAAAAACCCAAAATTCCCCCAAAAAAGTTTTCTGCCCGGGGGGGGGCTGTTTACCCCCAAAAAAAATTAAAACCCATTTTTTTAAAAAACCCCCCTTAAATTTTTTTAAAATTTTTAAAAGACTGAAAACAAAAGGGGAAAAAAACAAAAAAAAACCCCCTTATTAATCAGGATACAAAAGCAAAAAAGGAAAATTGAATGGAAAGTTTTTGTCCCCAAAACACGGGGGGCCCCCCTTTTTCCCCCCCCCCCCTCCCCCTCCCTCACCTCTTCCGGCTTTTCCCCCCAAATGGGGTTTACCCCTTCCCCCCTTTTAAACAAAACGGTGAGTGGGAGGACGGGAGGAGTGGGTGAGTATGGGAGGACACTGGGAGGTACAACTTGGGAGGATAGCGGGAAGGAGAGTAGTGGGAGGAGACTGGAGGAGTAGTGGTAGGACACTGGGAGGAGTAGCGGAGGAGACTGGGAGAGCAACGAGACGACACTGGGAGGATAGTGGGAGGACACTGGGAGGAGTAGTGGGAGGATGGGAGGACACTGTGAGGAGTAGTGGGAGGAGACTGGGAGGAGTACTGGGAGGACACTGGGAGGAGTAGTGGGAGGACACTGGGAGGAGTACAGGTGTGCACCACACGGTTTTATAGATCTGAATATTTTCTTGTTAGTAGATTTTGAGGTTTGTGATTACACAATGTTTTATAAATGAGGCCCCTGGTGTGTAGACAGGAGAGTGACTGGAGTGCCACGCCCACCACACACACACACACACACACACACACACACACACAGAACACTGGAAACACAAGGGGGAGGAAGAACACTAGGAAACTGGAGGCACAGCTGAGACCATGACACTTGGTGACTTTGTTATTAAAAGACGACGAGCTACAAATCTAGTTACGCTTTGAAACAGTAGAGAGGCCAGTCTGATCACAGCACCCTCCCCCCTAGAGCAGGGGGAGAGGGGAGGAGCCTGTTGGCTGGTCCCTGTAGGAATGTAGGAAATGTACTAACTGAAGTAGAAATACACAAGGCAGGTTGAGGGAAAGTAGGTACAATGAAAAGTAACTCTGACCGTGGAGAGACCACAGGATTTGTCTGTTAGCAGCCACCATACAAGACATAGAGCTGCTACATTCAGATGTAATGCAGAGGAGTCAGACAGCAGCCTGGCAGAGTGAAAGCAGTTCAGGAAATGTGACGTCATAGTTCAGTGTTACCTGAGCAGATCACCTCCAGACTAGAAGAGCTGGTAGATGAATCCTCCACTGTTCCACACTCCTTCAGTCTAGACTCAGATCCATCACAGTCAGCTTTAATCCACCACACAGTTTGTTCTGTTGAACCACTTCTACTTCCTGTTGAAACAGCAGATCCACAGTCCAGCTGTCTACACACTACAGCTGCTGAATTCAGGTCCCAGTAAGAGTACCAGTCCTTCACTGGTTTCCAGTCTCCCTGGTGTTTCATCTCCAGTCCACCAGCACAGCGACTGGCTCCTCCCACCAACCTGACATCATCAGGCCCTGAACAGAGACAAGAGAGTAATCGGTAATAGAAGTAATGTTCCTTTCATTAAAACTTATCAAGTCAAATCAAAGCTGCAGTTTCTCTTCTACCTGAGCAGGTGAGTCCAACAGCTTTGCCAGGTGAGCAGGTGTTTCTATCTGAGCCTGAGGTTCCACAGTCCAGGAGAAGAGACTCATTGCCTTCACACTGGAACTCTTTGGTCCACAGTGGAGCCTCCACTTCTCCATAGAGCGCCCCCTGGAGGACTGAAGGAGCCCCACAGCCAAGCTCCCTACAGACCACCTGTCCATCCTGCTGGTCAAAGTCAGCTTCACACACTGAGGACCAGGACTGGTTAGACTTCACCTCCACTCTGCCTGAGCACCGACTAATCCCGCTCACCAGCCTGACAGACTCTGGAGAGAGAGAGTCCAGTTTCAGTCCTGACCTGGATTCACTTCTTCATGGTTTAAACACACAGATAAATCAAGGAAGATCCAATCATGCATACCACACCCCGCCACCTGTTAAGCACTGGTGCACTTGTTGATAATTATTAACACTGCTGAAGGTCAAGTGTGTTCAGTTTGAGTCCACCTCCAATGAGCTGTCACTGATTTGGTGACTTTTCAGACCCTCTTGATGACTTTCTTATTAAAAGGCGACTGGCTACAAATCTAGCTACGCTTTGAAACAGTAGAGTGGCCAGTCTGATCACAGCACCCTCCCCCCTAGAGGAGGCGGAGAGGGGAGGAGCCTGTCAGCTTGTCCCTCCCCCCTAGAGCAGGGGGAGAGGGGAGGGGCCTGTCAGTCGGTACCTCCTACAAGATAGACCACAATGCAGTCTGCTGATGAATGTTTATCAACGGCTTTTTTTGTTTAAATGTTTTCCCTTAAGAAAGTTCTGTTTCTGGCTCAACCTTTTAAATATGTGAGGCAGTTTGATTCTGTCTAAAGAATTTCATAGTTTGATCATCTCCCCTTTGATAATCTCCCTCAAAAAACAGACACCAAACAAACAACCTGCAAATCCTTTTTGAGCAGCCAATAGCTACTAGCTACTACCTGAAACAAAGTTAGTCAGTCAGGGACCTGCCAACGGTATTGCTAATGCTAATGTTATGGAGAATAATAATGTAAGTGTGCTTATAATATGCTTAAAGTATAAACTGTCATAAAAAGCATGCCAGGTGTCTGCCCTGCCTTGCTCCTTTGATTCTTCACTTATCTGCCTTTTATTATGTGTGTATGTAGAGATAGTTTCAGTCACGTGTATAAATGTGAATGATGAACTGAATTCCTCAGCTCATTCTGCATACACCCTCTGCTTGCAAGCATTAAAAGCCCAAGAGACATATATTGTGTTATAGCTTCATTGAGCTGCTCTCACCAACTAGACAAAGTGCAATTGATTTTAAATTGGCATGACACTAACTAGCAGCCTGTCTCCCACCTGACAGTACAAATAATGGACAGATATCAAACATGGCTGCTGCAAATCTTCCAGAGTTCACAGTCCAAGGTAATGAAATAATAATAACTAGTTATATTCACACTAGTCCAACCCACTTCCACTTTGTCTCACATGACTTGAATGAAGCAGCAACAAGTTCACGCCCGTTCTATGGGGGTTGTCAAAGGGAATTCTGGGAAATGTAGGAAATGTACTAACTGAAGTAGAAATACACAAGGCAGGTTGAGGGAAAGTAGGTACAATGAAAAGTAACGCTGAGCATTGAGAGGCCACAGGATTTGTCTGTTAGCAGCCACCATACAAGACATAGAGCTGCTACATTCAGATGTAATGCAGAGGAGTCAGACAGCAGCCTGGCAGAGTGAAAGCAGTTGAGGAAATGTGACGTCATTGTTCAGTGTTACCTGAGCAGATCACCTCCAGACTGGAAGAGCTGGTAGATGAATCCACTGTTCCACACTCCTTCAGTTCAGACTCAGATCCATCACAGTCAGCTTTAATCCACCATACAGTTTGTTCTGTTGAACCTCTTCTCCTTTCTGTTGAAAGAGCAGATCCACAGTCCAGCTGTCTACACACTACAGCTGCTGACTTCAGGTTCCAGTAATAAAACTTGTTCTCTACTGGTTTCCAGACACCCTGGTGTTTCATCTCCAGTTCACCAGCACAGCGACTGGCTCCTCCCACCAACCTGATATCAACAGGCTCTGAACAGAGTAATTAGTAAAATAAGTAATGTTACTTTCATTTGAAGGAAAATAAAGTGAAATCAAAGTTTTAAATTCTCCATTTCTAATTCATTTCTGTATTTACCTGTTGAACTGTGTTTTATTTGAGCCTGGAGTCCTGAGGACCAAAAGCAGAAAATAAAGTGCATATGTAAGAATTTTCCTGCACCAGATTTTAAAAGTAAACCATTTCAATGAAAATACAAACAGATTATGAACTGAAGTCACGATAATATTGGACTAGTTAAACTATTGATCACATTAATAATTATTGATCACATATTAATCATTAGACTAGTTAAATTATTGATCACATTAATAATTATACTAGTTAAACTATTGATCACATATTAACCTTTTGACTAGTTAAACTATTTATCACATATTAATCAAATGACTAGTTAAACTATTAATCATCATTAGACTAGTTAAACTATTCATCACACATTAATCATTTGACTAGTTAAACTATTAATCACATTAATAATCAGGCTTGCTCAACTGTTGATCACATCTTAATCATTAGACTAGTTCATAATAATCCCATATCAATGATATGAATTATTTCCCATTGAAGGCCTTGTTCTCTATCAGAGTCCTACCTGTGCTCCAGAGCAACATGAACAGCATCACTACTGGATCCATATCTGCTGCTCGGAGTCCAGTCAGTCAGTAGTCAGTCAGTCATCAGTCGGTTGTCAGTCGGTAGTCAGTCAGTAGTCAGTCGGTCATCAGTCAGTAGTCAGTCGGTCATCAGTCAGTAGTCAGTTGGTAGTCTTAATCAGCCTGGTCAGTCAGTAGTCTTAACATGGCGTCTCTCTCCATCTCTATGTCTTCATGTTTGACACCTCAACTCTCCTCTGCTGTTTCCTCTCCATCCTTTATCTCCTCATCAGGTTCCTGTGGTTTCTCTCTGATATCAGTGGTGGTGACAGGAAGCTGCTACAGAAACCACAGACTTCCTTCATGGTGCCTCTACTGTCCATCCCCCAGTTTGATTCCAGTTAGTTCTGTGAGTTGATCTGGTTCTGGTCACAATGTACTGAGCCTTATAACTATATCAGTTATATAGATAGAAGTTATAATTATATGAATTATATAGATAGAAGTTATAACTATATCAATTATATAGTTAGAAGTTATAATTATATCAATTATAGAGATAGAAGTTATAATTATATCAATTATATAGTTAGAAGTTATAATTATATCAATTATAGAGACAGAAGTTATAATTATATCAATTATATAGTTAGAAGTTATAATTATATCAATTATAGAGATAGAAGTTATAATTATATCAATTATATAGATACAAGTTAAAATAATATCAATTATATAGTTAGAAGTTATAATTATTAGTTATAATCCATCATTTCTAACAGGAGTGATGCAGATAAATGTCCCTTTTGCTCCATAGTCTTAACTAGTGTCAGACCCCATTTATTGTCATCAGGATTCTGAGTGTTGCTTCTCTTCCTTCCTGCTCTGAGCAACAGCAGTTGTGTGTGTTTTGGTTTGGGTAACGTAACTCTGCAGCAGTGCAGGATCATTCCAAGTTAGTTTACTGCTGATCACATGTGGTGTTCACATTGGAGGTCAACAGACGTTGAGTTCTAACATCACTGTAGTGTCTGTGGTCTTTACTGATCCAGACGTTTTGTGCATTCGTGTTTTCTCAGGTCAGAGTCATGCACGCTGCCATGCAGCTCACAGGTCAAATGAATGGCACTTCCACCTTTCAACGTGCAGCCAATGGCGTTACAGTCGACTAAAAATACATTGTTTTAGACCCGGCAGCTGGTCTGAGGTCAGATTGAAACGATTCCCTCTAATGGTAAGGGCTCAGGACCAAGCAACACAAACTATACAGCAGAGTTACACAGTAGAAAGGTGTGAACTCAAACATGACTATCACTATATCATCCATCCAGGCCTGTTCAGAGAACAGAACTGAGATCAGTTTGTATTGGCTGGTTAAGAGCGATCAACAAAGAACCGGTTTAGTTTGTTTCTGATAGTTTTCACAAGGAGGTGAGTCTCACCGACCACATACATAGCATTTATGGAGTGATGAATCCCTCTGATTTCATACAGTGAGTCAAAGCTCTAATATTATTACAGGATTGAGATGAGAAATAAAATCATTTGATGAAAAAGTGAGACCAAGTGTACTGTCTGGCCTTTTTATTCAGACTTCGCCAAACATCTAGGAGCTCATGCTCCTCAGTTAGCTGTCTGAACCTTCTGGAAGAGGCAGGATGGTGGTTTCTGTTCATCTTTGCATCCTCTGTGCAGTTAAAATCCCCCCCCGGCACATAAAAAGTCTTCAGTGCTGCTGTTGTGTAAAACAGTACACAAAACATCTAAAACATTGAGCTTTTCAACATGATGGGTAGGAACATACACATTAATAAAAACTGTTTACTTCCTCTACCTCCCATGAACATGGTTTAAATTTTTTAGAAAAAACAATGCCAACTCCCCCACTGTTACTCGTTTTATGACTTAAAATAATTTCACCACTGCAATCTTTTTTCCACTGGCTTGCATTGTCACAGTGCTATGTGTTTCCTGAAGCATCACTACGCCTAGTTTCTTAATTTCTATCAACTTGAAAAAAGAAGCCTTTTTTTCATCGCTCCTGGCTCTGTTCAGTTTTAAAGGGGTCATTTTATGGAAAATGGCTTATTCCTGGCACTTATACATGTTCCACAGGAAATCATTTACCTAAGTAGCTGAGAAAATTTGAAATCTGGAATTCAACCCGTTTTTCTGTATTTTCCTTTTTCCAAAAACGGTGCTAAATTGTGCCAAAAACAGGCCGTTTCAGAAAGTAGCCCCTTTGGACGTCATACCAGGCGCTTCTTAACATAATCCAACCCCTCTCAGAGTATGCCCACGCCCAGGTGAACAACCAATCCCATTTACCTCGTCTCAAAATGCAGCTCAAGGCAGCGCCGCAAGCCTTGCTTATGGTGCATTCCATTGTACTCGGAAATCGATAATTTCGAGTTGGTATTCCTAACTTCCAATCTAAATGTGTTCCAGTGTATCTGCTCGGGAAAACATAATCACCCGCAGCAAACTCATGTTTGGATGGCAAGTCTCAGAATGTTACAAGCATCTAAACTCAACATCAACTACTACAGCGTCATTAGTGAATAGAATCGGCACATATCACATTCGGACAGCGTTTTTTTCCGAGTACACTGGAATGCACCATTACTTTGCGACCAGTGAAGCTAACTCTCCAGTTATTATTTTGTAGGATGCAGGCAGCAACATAGATTCCTGCACAGTCTCCCAACACGCGAAAATGCCAGGACAGAGTGGATTCATTTTATTTTTAACGGCAACGTCCCGGCTACAGTTTGCTAGGCTACAGGTAGCTGATTTTTTTTCTGTGTGTGATGGTCAGTCCTCGGACTGCTTGAGCAATGGCAGGATTATCATCTAAATTGAAGTTTACAGATGGAGCAATTCATAAGGTACGTGACCCATCTGCAAAATTGGAATCTGTAAGTGTCACCATGTTTTGATTTTATTTACCAAATTAGTCTGGTTAGTATATTCGACTGCTGGTTAGCTAACAAGCTAGCGGGGCTAGCCATGGGCTTGTTGGGCGTGGAAGAAGTAAGAAAACTAAAGCTGGAGTCATTAAAAGTAAAGTAAAGTAAAAGTAAAGTTATTGGTTGGAGTCAGGACTCATCGTTATTTGTTGGGACCAGTGTCTGTTTTATAAGTCTGTCGAACATGTCAGGCTCGGTAAACTTTAGCCACCATTAGTACAATCGTGTTTGGTTGTTTGGCCCTGCGCTGTTTGGATGCAAATAGATTGCATTCAATAATATATTGGCTAACTAGCTCTACAAAATTGTCAATCCTAGCTTGTCTGCAAGTTGTATTCAATAAGCTCATGGACATGAGCCATAAACAGACCGGCTACAGCAGAGAGCGTCATACACAAAACAAAGTACAATATTACACAGAATTGTTATCATTGAGAAACTAAGTGGAACCGCTCAGCTGCCTCTTCCCATCTGGGTCAGACTCCAACATGTCCGGTCTCAGTGTTGGTTCTGTAGCGGCTGCCATGGTTATGGTAGATTTCTGCATCAAGCTTATTTGTTTACCTTGAGCAGCATGAGAGGTCTGCTCTGAAACACACACCACAGAAGCTGGTTTTATTTTTTTTAATATCGACTTCAAAAACATCTTACACATTTTACAAAATGAGTAAAATACCCCCCCTTTAACATTTTGAGCAACTGCCACCTCAATACAAGAAGGAAACACATGAGCTTCCTATTTGCGGTTGAGACACGTGGGGGGACGTCGCACATGCAGAGCTCCAAGTCATTTCATGTAAAAATACCCAGAGGGGAGAGAGAGCAGGAGGACAGATGGACAAAGAGACATGAGGAAGGAGAGTGGGAGTGAGGGTCAGTGCTAGGGCTGGGGTCAAGGGCCGGTGGGGGCCAGGGAGGCTTTGATTGGCTCCACGATTGGGATTTGTATAAACACTAAAATGATCATTCTTTTATTTTGTTTTCAGTGAGTTTTATGGTACACAAAAGAAAGAATGTATGTGTGAATGTACGTGTTATTATTGGCACCCTCGATAAATATGCTGTCACTAGTCACTGGTTTGCTGGAGGGAGAGAGAGTTATAGGGAAGGGTGAGGGAGGGATGGAGGGTGAGAGGACCGGCAGAACGAACAGCCGCCATTATAACTGGAAGGCTTTGTAAGTGGAGAGAAATGCAGCATCGCACGCAGAGGCAATGAAGATAGTCAGTGACATCCACCACGGCCCATAGACCGATTAGACGCCAGTATTAATAAAAAACAGAAGGAGAAATAAAATACCATCTCAGTCAAGAACAGTAAAGCATATTTAAACAGCAAAAGACACCTTCAGAATGAAACTCATTTAATTAATTAAATTCCTTCGTCCCCATTGGGTAAAGACTAAAAATAAAAGAGCCAAAAGGACTCTTTTCATTTTCTCAGGAAACGTGAATCACTTCCACCTGGGCCAAGGGAGACCTCTTCACTGCCTCTAGAAGAAAAGGCAGACATCCTCTCTCTCTTCATGGTAACAATCATTTTATTGTGATATTCTTTATTAATCATCTCTTTTTTGCCCTGTGGTTGGGGTCAGCTAGGTTGAGGTGAACCCGGGAGGACCTCGCTCACCCTATAGGACAAAAACACACAGTCTATACAGTCATTAGGCTATTAGTCATCAGGAGTATTATTCATTATGGCACTTACAGCACCGCCGATCCCTCAACTCGGTGTTCTGCCAACTACTGTGATAAATAGACGGTAAGCGAGGTAAGGAATACAGCAGGGTGTGATATGCAGTATGTAGAGACAAATGTCTTCTACACGATCTTCATCTCTGCATCTCCTAATAGGTGTGACCTCCCACCTCTAAACACGAGCGCTCCTCTGGCAGCTAATTCCTGCAGAAGAACATCACGTATTGAGTGCATCACGCTGTAGTGAGTGTGTGTCAGTGCATGTACTGTACGTGCATCTGTGTTCATCTCTCTTGAGCTGAAGCCTCCCACACCCCGCTGTCTGCAGCCTACTTTACTTCCACCCAGCGCTTTTACTTTCTATTTTTTTTCCACTCCTCTCTCCACTTACAGTCCCCGTCAACTCTCCACTCATCCTCTCGTCTGCACTTGGCCTCTGATTGTCGAGTACAATCACAAAGAGGTGGGTGTGGTGGGAGGTGGAGGGGGGGTGGTGTCAGGAACAGATGACACTGAACGCAAATATCAGACACAAACAAGTGCATCGAATAAAGAAAACCACGCTGGGATTTGAACCCAATGATACTTCATACCTCCAGAAAAGTTTGATGTAAAACTGTTCTGCTAAATGTAATTACTCAGCCAATCGTTTCCCTCACGGGTCGACACGCCTTCTGACACAAAAACCCCATTTTCCTGTGATTCTTTTCAGCCCCATAAGAGCTTTTGAAAATGATCATTGTATAATTTAGCCCACGTCTAACCTGCAGTTTCAAACTGGGAGTCAGTTTTATTGACTTGAGAGTTTCTGGTCTTTTTTCAAATTCAGTTCAATTCCATTAGATTCACAGACAGAGATTTTTTCAAACAGATTTGTATTTACCAATAACTTACTTTACAAAGACATCAACACAATATATAGAAAAAACAGAATAGATCACATTATCACATCAGCACTTAAAAACGACCTCTACCTCCACAACAGAACAGAGTACCCTCAAAACCCCACATCATCAGAAAGCTATCGAGGTTCTGGTTCCACTTTTGATAGGTGAAGTCCACCAACATCCTGGCCTTTACCATCTTTATGAACATGATTTTAACGTCCATGTCCAGAGACGCTTCTACCTTCCTCCTCCGGCTCACATAAACAGCCATCTTCGCTTGATCAAGAAGGAAGTTTAAACGCTAACATTTATCCCTGTGCTTTCTGCTGTATTTGACCCCACAGACAAACAGATGTTGGTTAAAAACTTCCCCAAACATCCTGAACACTTTCTCTAAGAAGTCAAACAGAGATGAGAGACGGGAACACTCAGAAACACAATGGAAAACTGTTTCAGTTTGTTTATTTGTTTTAGTACAAAAAGGACAAGTGTCCTCCATAGAGTCATTTAAAACAGAAATAAAAGCATTCACAGCAATACTGCCATGAAGGATCCTCCACTGAAGATCAGTGCGGGTTTATACAGAACCTAAAGGACATAGTCCTAAATGTTGCCACCAAGGAGCATCAGTCCGATTGTTCAGCTTGTTCTTATTAATAGATTTGACCAGCAGTCTGTACACAGCTTCACCTGAGGCTCCTTCCAGAGAAACGCTGGTGTTGTTCTGTTCTAGAAATGGACCAGAGCAGTCTGCAAGATCAGGATAAATGTTCAGTGCAGGGAAAGTATCAGTGCTGTCAGGCAGCAGCAACCCTTTACTGTAATCAGTTATTAAGATGTGTCCAGTCAGCTTGTGTTTCCAGTCATTTAGTAACTGACCAATGACCTGTATGGATCTGACACCCAAACAGGCTGCTAACGCAGCAGGATTCTTCAATTTAGGTCCAACCAGATCCACCAGCTGTCCCACAGTCACACAAACCTGGTGGAGCACATCCTTCTCTCCAGACTGAGGACAGTCTGGGAAAACCAGCTGACCTCCAAACACCAGCGGTTCCTGAAGCAGCCAGTACAGCGACTCAGAGGTATCCATCCTCTGCTTCCCCAGCAGAGTCCACGCCGAGAAGAGGCTGCGATAAAATCCAGGCCGGCTCTGACGTCTGGCTTTTTAAAATCCATTAAGAACAGGGAGGATCTCAGTCCCAGTCCTCTATACTGCTGCAGAATGGTCCAGGCCAAAGGTCTCCAGACCAAGTCTACTGGCCCTGTGAGCAGTCTCTGTACAAACTGTATCCTGAAAGCAGCACCCCTACTGGCCAGGTGTACCAGTGCCTGCCCTCCTTCTTCTTTCGGAAGGAAGAGGATGCTCTGAGGGACCCAGTGCAGCTTGTCCCAGAAGAAATCCACCAGCATGGCCTGGATTTTAGCCAGGAGCCCTGCTGGAGGATCAACACAGGCCAAACGATGCCACAAGGCTGAGGAAACCAGGTTGTTAATTACCAGCACTCGACCCCTGTAGGACATTTTTGGTAAAACCCATTTCCATTTATTGAGACGACCTTTTCTAGAACATTCTCCCAGTTCTTTTGTAAAAAGGAGTCATTCCCTAAAAACACCGGGTAAGCCCATATGAAATGATCAAGACATGACACCCACCATCTCAGATAGTTCTGAAACTGCTTTTGTAGTAAGAAAGGGATAAGATTAGCTTCCCTGAAGCATTATTTTGTGGAAAAATGATTTGGTCTGTGAGAGATATAGCTAATTGGATGCACTCAAAATGATTTTTTTCATGGCATAGGATTGGTATAATATTAATTAAATATAGTTCTTATTATCCGATTTGCACCAAACTATCTCCATATAATCTTTCAGACATAAAGAATACGTCTAAATTGTCAAAATACACCCACAGACCCCCCAAACCCGACAACAATACCACTAGGGGTCGTCGTTGATTTATTCTCCAGGCCTGCAACACTGATTCACTATTGTTGTGCTGCAAAGCCATAGTGAGGTTTCAGAGTCACTGACCTCAAGTGTGGACAGTTTGCAGTGGCGTCCATCAAGGCGCCGCAATCCTGCTGATGAATCACAGATATTAGAGTTGTATCAGATTATGTTGACCTTGAGTCGTTGTGATGCTCAACCACAACCAGAGCAGCATCATGGAGCTCGGCTGCATCGTCTGAGCGGCCAGCTGAGGCTTTGGGACGGTCCTTATGCCACTAGTAAACCCTCAGCATGGTCTCCGCTTGCAGACCCACAGAGAGACGAGATAATTGTTGTTTCTTTTTCTGAAATGTCGTTGGGGCTGTCAGATTCACAGATACAAGCTTAGACTTTTATTTGCTATTCAATGTGCAGGAAATAAACGTTGATGATTTGCTGTAGGCCTCGTGCTTTGAGTTTTTCTTCTATAGTCTCTTACTTCACTGGAAGTTGTTACCAAGCACTACATTTTGGAGATTTCCTGGTCTAGAAGATTTGAATGTGTTGCTGATCTTTTCTCCAACCAGTGAAATGTTGAATGTCTCAGCTTGGCTGCTTGTTGAGACAGTTACAGTCTCAAAGGGCAAACGTCCAGTCTGCTGCTTCACAATCTAATAAAACATGTCCCATGAGCCCGCAGGGAGTAAGTGGACTGTTCAAGACTGTGAAGGTGCATGGATACCAACATTACATAAAAGTTGACTGGTCACATTTCATCATCTTCGTTCACGTCCTAAGAGGAAAACGTGCTGCTGCAGCACAACTCAACATATTTCAGACCAAGAAGATTTGTGAAATATTGCAGACATTGCAGTTTTGCAATATTGCAGTTTCCTCATGTGCATCTGTTCAGAAATAATGACGAAAAATACCGTAGACCTGGCAGCTGATCTGAGGTCAGATTGAAACGATTCCCTCTAAGGGCTCAGGACCAGGCAACACAAACTATACAGCAGAGTTACACAGTAGAAAGGTGTGAACTCAAACATGACTATTACTATATCATCCATCCAGGCCTGTTCAGAGAACAGAACTGAGAAACAGCGTCTGTTTTCCAGGGGCCTGCACCGACCACTGAGAACAGGTGATGACATTTTTTTATTTATTTCATGTATTTTTATTGAACACTCCAAATGTACAAATTGGTGATTAGTAGTAGCAGCAGTAATAGTAGTAGTACTAGTAGTACTATGTGGCGAAGTAGGGGTTCAGATATCTGTGGTGTTATTTTTGATTTCAACCTTCTGTCATGAAATAACCACTAAAACTAAAATTAAATATGATCAAATATCTGTAGTTCAGATATGGAGGATTAGCTGACGACGTGAAAATACTTTTTTTTATGGAACTTTAATATATATGATGAACTTTGATATATATGATAAACTTTGATATATATATATATATATATATATTTATATACACATACATGGGAGTTGATCAGGCACTGAGCTGGCCAGCTATTCAGCACCACCATGAGCGATCTGAAAGTATTTGTCAGTGGTGCAACAGGAGCTACCATTAACAACACAGCTGAGCTCGGGACTATCTGTTACAATAAAGTGATTCCTGAATATTTGCAATTAGATCTGAAACTGACTGAAAGCTTCAGCTTCCTGTCGACAGCCGCAACATCTGGTGTCCTGGAGCAAGAGATCACTATAGTTTCTAGAAAACTATTGTCATTGAACACATCCTACAGGCTCCCTTCCATTCTCAGACATTCTCCACTAGAGTAGAAACAAACACGCATCTGTCACGTTGGTATTGAAAAGATGGCTGGATCAATACCTGATCAAAACACAATGTTAAAAGTAGCCAATAAATTCATCATATTAATATATAAAATTTCCCTTGAACTTTCATCCGTTAAGTTTACTGTCAAAAGATAATTTAACTTTCAGATCACTCATGGTGGTGCCAAATAGCTGGCCAGCTTAGTGCCTGATCCAAACTAAAACTCCCATGTGTATATATCAAAGTTCATCATATAAAGTTCATTATATATTAAAGTGTGATAAATGTTTTCTGTTTGGTCCCCCATAATATACTACTAGTATATACAGTACTGTGCAAAAGTCCTAGGCACCCTAGATTTGTTGATATGAATTTGGCCCTAGATATTTATTTATTCTTTGTTTTTTCTTTACATTACTGCTCTTTATAGTCAAATTTTGATATTTAGGAACTTTTAATTTAATTATTTCTGAAATCAAATCAAATCACATTTATTTGTATAGCCCTTTTGTAACCACAAAAGAAGAAAAAAAGGGTTAAATGAAGATTGAAGTCCTCGGGGGATGTGACTCTTCCTCCCTGTCGCCACGGAAGTCTGCAGATAAAATCACCTCCCCGATCTGGTTTCATGATCTACCCTGCTGAGTCTTCACAACGGCGTACAACAGAACCGATGCGTTTTGGTACTTCCTTTTTAAATGATTGTTATGAATTGGTACGGGTCAGTCTATATTGTATTTAGGCTTTACAGTAGTCTGCATTAACAAAGGGCTGCATGTTTCAAAATGTTGACCTTGACTAAAAACACTTGAAGGTAACAGTGCAGAGACACTGCTGTTGGATTCCTGCTGTTTGGTGTCAGTGAAGTCGAACACAAAGCGTCTTGATACAGAAATGATTTTTATTGGTTAATTGACCACAAAACACAAACGATTACGTCATTTGATCAAACATGTTAATGATTCAGCTGTAAAAGACAGTGAACCTCTCAGGAGCTGAGAAGAGATTCAGGAAGCAGACGGCAGCTTTAAAAATACTAAATACAAACCAACAACAATCACATGACTTCAAAACCTTGTTGGGCATTTAGCTGACACTCTGAACCAGAGTGACTTACAATGAGTGGCCGGTAGGGGTTCAGTGTGTTGCTGAAGGACACGTCCACACATGGCTGTTCATGGACACATCAGACGTTGTGGGATCAAACCTGTGAGCTTTCAGTTACAGGACAGTCTTGGCCAGCCTGTTTCAAAGTATCAGACAGGACATCTGACAGGAGATACTTGAATATTTCAAGGTCACAGGAATGTTTTTACCGTCACCTAGCTCTGTTTTCTCATCAGGCTCCCTGCGTTACTGAAGGAATGTTTCTACTTATTCTACTGTCATGGCCGCCACACTTCTTCTTCACTGGCTGCTGTGTTACTGGGGAAAAGGGACTGAAACTGATTCTACCACTGAACATACTGCAAGTCACTCTGGATGAGATCTGCTAAATCCCTTAAAGCTGCACTGGTCAGCTTTGCATGTTGGCGTCCCCAACAAGAGGCAACTTGCTGTGTACTGAACTTCATTACCCAGAAACCCCGTGTGGCGATGTCAGTAAACTGTCTGTGACGCTTCATGCCAAAGGAAACCAAAGATCTAACGTTGGTGAGTCCAGGTTTCCTGTTTAGGAGACATCACTCCTCAGTCTGGATCGGTCACTTCCTGTGTGGAGAAGATTTCCCTCCAGTGACCAACCAGATGCCAGGATTTAATTTGGACCAATAGGGTGAATCTGCTCTGCTGCAGCATCACTTCCTGGTTCAGACTGAGAAGACGGGTGGGTTTTCACCAAGCTGGACTAGTGCAGCTTTAAATGTCATTTAAAAGAAACACCATAAAAAACAATCAAATGTTACAGAACATCACATCTAATAAGTGGTTTTGAGAAGTTACTCCCTTATTTCTGAACGTAAAAATATGAAGCAGAATGAAGCAGAAAATATGAATGAGCTTTTCTCCTATCATTATGTTACAGTTAAGTAGAGAGAGACAGGAAAGGCTGGCAGAGAGGAGGGATGAAAACTTAACCTACACATGCACATTTTGACTAATATAATGACGTATTTTACAGAAAGTTTCAAACCAAGTTGTCACCAGGTTTGGCCTCAGGTCTTCAGGCTGCTCCAACCATAAGATGCTCTCTGAAGGTAAAAGCCTGCAGCCTGTTGCAGCAGCTGAACGTGTTTGATCCTCAGTTCAGTATTACATGGAAACCATGGAGACTTCAGGTACATCTGACCTACTGGAGTAAAGGGGCAGTGATGGTTTCACCTTCAGTGGCCAATAACATACCAGGACAAATCAGTTCCTCCTGCCCAATGAACAGTAGCCTGATAATATGAACTAGCCTACATGATGGTGAGAGAACAAGAGGAGAAACTTAGCTGACTGAACATTACCAACAATATCAATAGGTATGTTCTCTAGTGAAAGACCAGGATTCATTTGGAGCCACTACAACCACAGACTGAATCTGTTCAGCTAGATGGAACGATACAGACAACAGTGGTGACATCAAGTGGTGGAAAGATTAATTTCAACATAACAGCTATATAGTCAGGCCTAAAGAAATCCCCCTGATCCCTGATGGAAAACATCATGTATTTTATAAGCTAGCTAAAATGGTGCTTTGGTTTCTAAGTTCAGTGAACTAAGTTCATGTTTCCGTGCGGTATTTGTTCCTCCAGGATTCCCATCTATCAAATCGATGCTCCATGCCAACAGTATTTTATTACTTTAACAACTTTCCACCTAGTGGGGGGTCGGTGTGAGTTTTCAGTTGGACCTCATGTCTACATTGGAACTATTTGTTTTGGCACAACCGTTCACATATTAGTAGTATGTCAGCATTTCTGTTCAAACCAACATATACTTGACTCTTCTCTGGTGCAACAGGCTGCTGGTCTTGTTTCCAGTGTCTCTACCAGCCTGCAGCCATGGGCTGCCAACCTACACATCATATAGGAACAATACTTCACTTTATCCAAAATGACCTCATGAAACATTTGAGCATGTACTCAGGAACAATCATTTCATCAGGATGTGATGGAGTTGCTCTCCACCCAGAGCAGTGAATGGAGGCTTATACGAAGGCCTGGATGCTGCTGCTGCCTCTGGATCCCCAGTGGTCCAGCCTTCATCTGCTTACAGATGGTCTACCCAGGTGAAGCACCACTGGAAATGTTTTGCTCCTCATTTCTACTATCTGTCTCGCTGGCTGCTTTCTTTTCATGATTATTTCACACCTTTTCCTTCAGAACTGCACCCTGATGAATGTGAACAAGAGATGTGTACTTTAGACAAGTATTATTCAATTTGTATTCTTGTACTCTTACTCAATTACATTTTTGAGAAAAAAATATACTTTTTACTGATGTCACAATTGGCTTTTGTGAATTTAGTGAAGTAATTGTAATGCAAAAAACTGTCCACTAAGCTTTTTTATTGTTGCAATGGATAGACAATTATGAAATGAAAGAACACTTTTTTACTTTTTAATACTTTAGTACATTTAAAACTAGAAACTCTTAGACTTTTACTCAAGTGTATTTTTAGCAAGATACTTCAACTTGTAATTGAGCAAGATTTTAAACCAGTACCCATACTTTAGTATGATTTCTGGGTACTTTTTACACCCCTGCTGATAAAGTATTGAAGTCAGCCTGAAAATAGATTCTGAAGACTATTGTTCTTGTTTTCGACATGAACACAATATTCATGTTAAGTATATTTTGGTTTATTTCAATATTTCTCTTGGGGCTCTTATTTTGACAGGGAGTGTTTGCTTGATTGGCTGAATTACTTTGATGCTGCATGATTCACACAGAATGAGAGGCAAGATTAAACACTGAATCCATCAGAGTTGGGGAGTTTTGGGAACATCCAGCACAGCAGAATAATCTGACTTCTTCAAAAACAATAATAATGTTTTGCAGCTTTGATTTCAGTCTGACTTTAAAAGGAACAGCTCTGTAACTCTAAAATCCTTGATTAAGGTGACGGACCATCGTGTGACAGCGGAGCAATCCATCTGGATGTGAGATGAGATCCTTGAAGATCCTCTTCTGCTTCCTGGGCTCCTGCCTCTTCACCCGGCCCACCTTCAGCACTGGAACCTCCAAGGTTATAATACTCCAGCTCAATGTTCTCCTCTCTTCCTGGCTTCTGCCCCCTGGTGGCCTGGAGAGACATGGCAGCAACAATCCCTCTTACTGGATCATACCTCTCTTCCAGGTAAAACTATACAGTCTAACTCTGTCATTTGACCCAATCTAGTGAGTAAAGATATGTACATACCTTGCAGTAGAAATAGAGGGCAGTGTTAGACAACACCAGAATCAGCAGCACTACAACTGGTCTGATGATGAGCTCTATTGGAAAGGCTGAAACAGATTCAGAACACCAGATCACCAAACATCATGAGTTGAACAGATCCTGTTGAAGATCAAGTTTAAGTTGCACTAAATACCTTGAAGCCACTAAATTAAGGGCATTTCAACATTCCTGTTTGATTCAGGTCTTTATGAGAGAATCTGGTACTCTGATCCGCTCTGGAGACGATATTGATGTTGCTGGACAAAACCACATGCAGTCATGCTTGAAAGTTTGTGAACCCTACAGAACCTCATAACATCCTTATCTAAACCTCAAATGTGAAATATGATGAACTTTCATTTAACAAAGCTGGTTTATTTAACCGAACCTCAAACATCCCTGCCTGCAAAAGTATGTGAACTCCTTCAATAACTTGTGACTCCTCCTCTAGCAGTGATGACGTGGAGTATGACATCATATCTCTGGATGTTGTTCTTGGTTGTTTTTACTAGTTTTCATATTGTTCTTGTGGCTCTTGGTGATATTTTAGAAGGACGTCCACCTCCACACTAGTCAGAGTCTCTGTCTGACTGAAATGGTTTGATGACTTCCTAACCTTCAGACTGATGCTCAGTCACTCTCTTCCTGAGGTCCTCTGAGGTCTCCTTGGATCACAGCAGAGTGTTTCTCTTTCTCCTGCATGGTAACACCAACCTGACTACAAATCTAACCTTTAACTAGTTAACTTCAGAAGAGAATGCTAGGGGGTTGCATAGTGAAAACATCTATACTTCCACAAGGGGTTCACAAACTTTCAGTCATGACTGTGTCAGCAGAAAGTCAGTTTTCATGAACTGAGTAGAGGTGCTGATTCTCTCAGTAATTAAATAATTAAGTGGATTGTGAACGGCGTCACATATCCTGTTTGATTCTCCTTCAGGTTACCTGAGACAGCGAGAGAGAAGGCCAGGCTCTCAGAGGAGAAGTTACGGGAGAAAACAAAGACATGATAAATACAGCTGTAGTTCCCTTGGTGGGCATAGTCCGCAGCAGGAAACAGGAAGTGTGCAGAGTGATTGACAGCTGGCTGGATGTCGTCTGTTGTGTTGGAGCCATTTAAGGTGAGGTGGAAGGAGCCTCCTGGGGACAGTGGCTGGATGTTGTACGTTGTGTTGGAGCCAGTGAAGGTGAGGTGGAAGGAGCCTCCTGGGTACTGTGGCTGGATGGAGCAGCTGATGGTGAAGGTGGAGCCCTTGAACACATGGGGCCCCTGCTGTTGGGCCTCGGAGACCCCATACATGGAGGGAGAGAGGGAGATGATTGGCTGAACCAGCAGATCTATAAACACAGAGGGAGATGATGAAGACCTGAGAAGACATGTTAAAGATGTCCTAATGCCCTCCTTCATCAAAGATCAGCTATAGGACTACAGTGATACAGCAGCCTGGCAGAGTGAACGCAGTTGAGGAATAGTGATGTCATTGTTCAGTGTTACCTGAGCAGATCACCTCCAGACTGGAAAAGCTGGTAGATGAAAACACCACTGTTACACACTCCTTCAGTTCAAACTCAGATCCATCACAGTGAGCTCTAATCTTCCATCGAATTTGTTCTGTTGAACCACTTCTCATTTCTGTTGAAACAGCAGATCCACAGTCCAGCTGTCTACACACTACAGCTGCTGACGTCAGGTTCCATTTATAATACCAGTCCTCCACTGGTTTCCAGTCTCCCTGGTGTTTCATCTCCAGTCCACCTGCACAGCGACTGGCTCCTCTCACCAACCTGACATCATCAGGTTCTGAACAGAGACAAGAGACTAATCAGTAACAGAAGTAATGTTCCTTTCATTAAAAGTAATCAAGTCAAATCAAAGCTGCAGTTTCTCTTCTACCTGAGCAGGTGAGTCCAACAGCTTTGCCAGGTGAGCAGGTGTCTCTATCTGAGCCTGAGGTTCCACAGTCCAGGAGAAGAGACTCATTGCCTTCACACTGGAACTCTTTGGTCCACAGTGGAGCCTCCACTTCTCCATAGAGCGCCCCCTGGAGGACTGAAGGAGCCCCACAGCCAAGCTCCCTACAGACCACCTCTCCATCCTGCCGGTCAAAGTCAGCTTCACACACTGAGGACCAGGACTGGTTAGACTTCACCTCCACTCTGCCTGAGCACCGACTAGTCCCGTTCACCAGCCTGACAGACTCTGGAGAGAGAGAGTCCAGTTTCAGTCCTGACCTGGATTCACTTCTTCATGGCTTAAACACACAGATTAAAGTGAAACTGGATCAAGGAAGATCCAATCATGCATTATATGGTTTAATCAAATCAGATAAATAGGATGGTGCCATCCCATGTAATGATTTATATGTAAGTAAAAGCACCTTAAAGTCACACCTGGCCTGAATTGGTAGCCAGTGTAATGAGGATAGAATGGGAGTTATATGGTCGAATTTCCTAGTTTTGGTCAGGATTCTGGCAGCAGCATTCTGGACCAGTTGTAGTTTATTAGTTCGCCCAGTAGGTAAGCCTGAAAAAAGGACATTGCAATAATCGATTCTGGATGATACAAAGGCATGTACTAACATTTCTGCATCTGCCTCTGTTAGCATGGGTCGAATTTTGGCAATATTACGAAGATGATAAAATGCTGTTTTAGTGATCTCCTTAATGTGCAACTCGAATGAGAGGGTAAGGTCGAATTTTACCCCAAGATTTTTAACGTATGGGCTCTGGGAGATTACACAACCATCAAAGTTGAGAGTAGTATTCTCAAATAAGTGTCTATGTCTAGCTGGTCCCACAATCAGCATCTCAGTTTTGCTGCCATTAAGAAGTAGGAAGTTTAGGGACATCCAATATTTGACCTCTGATTGGCAGGCCTCTAGTTTTTGGAATTGGGTGTCATTGGTTGGTTTGACTGGTATGTAAATTTGGGTGTCATCGGCGTAGCAATGGAAATTAATGCCAAATTTGCGAATGATGCCACCAAGTGGTAGCATATAGATGGAGAATAGCAGTGGTCCTAGGACAGAGCCTTGTGGGACACCAAAGTCCATATTGCAACACTCTGAGGTCATGTTGTTGTAAAAGACGCGCTGTGATCTATCACGTAGGTAAGACCTAAACCAAGAAAGACCCAAGAAAGGGCTGATCCCCGGATACCAATATAATGTTCAAGACGGTTCAAGAGTATGGTATGATCAATTGTGTCGAAGGCTGCACTCAGGTCAAGTAGCAATAGTGCTGAGGTTGAGTTGGAGTCAATAGCTAACAAAAGGTCATTTACCACTCTCGTGAGTGCAGTTTTGGTCGAGTGAAAGGATCTAAAGCCAGATTGGAAGGGATCAAGTAGGTTATTTTTTGACAAAATATCTGTAAGTTGACTGGCTACTGTTCGTTCAAGTAATTTGGAGAGGAACGGCAGATTTGAGATTGGTCTATAGTTTTGGAGTACTTCAGGGTCAAGGTTCGTTTTTTTCAGTAGTGGCTTGATCACGGCCGTTTTAAAGGTGGAGGGCACAGTGCCAGTGGAGAGCAACTGATTGATCATGAAGAGAATGGAGGGTCCTAGGATAGGGAAAACTTCTTTAAGCAGTTTAGCAGGCAGAGGGTCTAGCATGCAGGTCGTGGGTTTCGAAGACAGAGTTAGCTTGGTGAGAGTCTAAGGAAGCTAACTCAAAATGTGAGAAAAGACATTCAGCCCGGGAAACACCAAGTGGACTTTTCAGGGGTGCGACGGCACCACCTGTAGAGAGTGTACTGGTGATCTCATCTCTAATCAGCGTGATTTTCTGATTAAAAAAGGACATGAAATCATTTGGAGAAAACAGAAAGCTATCAGAGGGGGAGGGATTCCGTGTTAGTTTAGTAACAGTGTCGAATAGAAATTTGGGGTTGTTTTTATTTGCACTGATTAACCTAGAGAGGTGTGCAGTTTTGGCTGACGAGAATGCACATTTATAATTTAGTAGGCTATCATTCCAGGCAAGCCGAAAGACTTTGAGTTTGGTAAATCGCCATTTACGTTCTAGTTTTCTACAGGCTTGTTTAAGTGCACGAGTGTCGTTAGTAAACCATGGTGCAAACTTCCTAGCGTGGTGTTTTCTAGTGACTAACGGGGCGATTGAATCAAGCGCTTTGGTAAGGCTAGCGTTTAGTTCGTTGGCGAAATTGTCGAGTGAGCCAACATGACCAGAGTGGTGCGAGAAAACTGGGCAGTTTTTCAGATAGTAACGAGGCCGTAGTGGCATTAATACGACGGCTAATATATGTATCTTCACACTTTTGGCGTGGGAAGATCAATTCGATTTCAAATTTAATGAGATAGTGATCAGATAGGGCGGGCGCATAAGAGGAGACCACTAAAGCAGAAACAGGAATGCCGCGGGTCAGAACCAGGTCAAGGGTGTTGCCACCATGGTGGGTTGGTTCATTAACAAATTGAGTGGGGCCACAAGTATCAATAAGATCTAGGAAGGCCTTACTGAGAGGATCGGTGGGATTATTCAGATGAATGTTAAAATCACCGATAATGAGAATATTATCAGCTCGGGTCACTAGGTCCGAAATGAAATTGGAGAATTTTTCTAAGAAGAGCGAATAGGGTCCAGGTGGGCGGTAAAGTACTGCTAGGTAGAATGACAGGAGATTCGTAGCTGTAGGGCGCAGAATCAGGACTTCGAAGGATGTAAATTTGTTGCTCGTGTTGGGAGTAAGACTAAGGATAGGGTTAAATATCAGGGCAACACCCCCTCCTTTTTTTGTCTCCCGGGCAACCTGAGAACTAAGAAAGTTTGGAGGAGAGGCTTCAATTAGAGGCAGAAAATCATTTGGCTTTAGCCAGGTTTCACAGAGACCCATCATGTCTAGATTATGTTCAATAATCAAATCATTGATCAGCAGCGCTTTTGTTGACAATGATCTTATATTGATGAAGCCCACAATGAGGCGCTCGATACTGCCAGAATGTAGAGTGGCCAGTCTGATCACAGCACCCTCCGCCCTAGAGGAGGGGGAGAGGGGAGGGGCCTGTCAATGGGTCCATCCCCCACTAGAGCAGGGAGAGAGGGGAAGGGCCTGTCAGCCAGTCCCTCCTCCCTAAAGCAGGGGGAGAGGGGAGGACTCTGTCAGCCGGTCCCTCCCCCCTAGAGCAGGGGGAGAGGGGAGGGGCCTGTCAGTCAGTCCCTCCTACAAGATAGACCACAATGCAGTCTGCTGATGAATGTTTATCAACGGCTTTTTTTGTTGAAATGTTTTCCCTAAAGAAAGTTCTGTTTCTGGCTCAACCTTGTAAATGTGTGAAGCAGTTTGATTCTGTCTAAAGATTTTCATAGTTTGATTATCTCCCCTTTGATAATCCCCCTCAAAAAATAGACACAAAACAAACAACCTGCAAATCCTTTTTGAGCAGCCAATAGTATTGCTATTGATTTCATTTGACTTTCTTTTTCTAATAGAGACAGTTTTGTTGACCAATGTTAAATGTTAAATGGCTTAAAGTTTACCCAATTACCAGTTAATTTATTAAACAACATCTTAAACAACAAAAACTGTTGTCAATGTGTGCAGAATAGATCGCTACATTATTACATTGGCCTTTTTCACGATCCAATATGGGTCCTTGATCCGGTAGGTACGTGGAAGTAGTCTCTCTCGTTCATCAGCTCTCTCGTTCATCTGCTCTCTCGTTCTCGAACCGTTCGGTCTCTATCGGACTTCTCAGACATCTGCTCTCTCGGTTCGCGAGATGTCCTATGTTCAGTCGGACTTCTCAGACATCGAACATCTCGCAAACCGAGAGAGCAGATGTCCGATGTCCGAGAAGTCCGATAGAGACCGAGCGGTTCGAGAACGAGAGAGCAGATGAACGAGAGAGCTGATGAACCGTTCAGTCTCTATCGGACTTCTCGGACATTGGACATCTCGCGAACCGAGAGAGCAGATGACCGAGAAGTCCGATAGAGACTGAACGGTTCGCGAGCAGCTCAGAGCAGCCGCTCAGTCTCTCATAGCAGGCAACGTGAGCGGGCGTGGGCAGTGTGAGTAGGGATTCATGAGCAGTCGGTCCGTTCGATTTGCTAACCCGGTACGTACCGGACACTAAAAAGATTCGTTCAAAAAGATTCGTTCAAAAAGATTTGTTTGTTCCTTTCTACCCATTACTAGCAGCCAATAGCTACTAGCTACCACCTGAAACAAAGTTTAGATAGTCAGGGACCTGCCAACGGTATTGCTAATGCTGTGGAAAATAATAATGTAAGTGTGCTTATAATATGCTTCAAGTATAAACTGTAATAAAATGTATGCATCAGTACAGTCACAGCCAGAGGAAAACCACTGAGCTGGGAGGAGAGTATGTTTCCTCTTCCTTCCTTTCTCCTGACCTGGCTGAAAGTTTAATATAACTGTTGCATCGTTATGAAAGACGGTTTTGCTGAGAAATGTCAAGGACAAGCAGTTCCTGGTATCGAAGGACAAGTCGTAGGGAGTTGGAGCAGAATGGTCCAATTATGATAGAATTGGACCTCTTCAGGTGTCTGCCCTGCCTTGCTCCTTTGATTCTTCACTTATCTGCCTTTTATTATGTGTGTATGTAGAGATAGTTTCAGTCACGTGTATAAATGTGAATGATGAACTGAATTCCTCAGCTCATTCTGCATACACCCTGTGCTTGCAAACTATAAAGTTCTAAGAGACATATATTGTTTTATAGCTTTATTGAGCTGCTCTCACCAACTAGACAAAGTGCAATTGATTTTAAATTGGCACGACACTAACTAGCAGCCTCTCTCCCACCTGACAGTACAAATAATGGACAGATATCAAACATGGCTGCTGCAAATCTTCCAGAGTTCACAGTCCAAGGTAATGAAATAATAATAACTAGTTATATTCACACTAGTCCAACCCACTTCCACTTCGTCTCACATGACTTGAATGCAGCAGCAACAAGTTCACGCCCGTTCTCTGGGGGTTGTCAAAGGGCATTCTGGGAAATGTAGGAAATGTACTAACTGAAGTAGAAATACACAAGGCAAGTTGAGGGAAAGTAGGTACAATGAAAAGTAACGCTGAGCGTTGAGAGGCCACAGGATTTGTCTGTTAGCAGCCACCATACAAGACAAAGAGCTGCTACATTCAGATGTAATGCAGAGGAGTCAGACAGCAGCCTGGCAGAGTGAAAGCAGGTGAGGAAATGTGACGTCATTGTTCAGTGTTACCTGAGCAGATCACCTCCAGACTGGAAGAGCTGGTAGATGAATCCTCCACTGTTACACACTCCTTCAGTTCAGACTCAGATCCATCACAGTCAGCTTTAATCCTCCATACAGTTTGTTCTGTTGAACCTCTTCTACTTCCTGTTGAAACAGCAGATCCACAGTCCAGCTGTCTACACACTACAGCTGCTGATGTCAGATTCCAGTTATAGTTCCAGTCCTCCACTGGTTTCCAGTCTCCCTGGTGTTTCATCTCCAGTCCACCAGCACAGCGACTGGCTCCTTCCACCAACCTGACATCATCAGGCCCTGAACAGAGACAAGAGAGTAATCAGTAACAGAAGTAATGTTCCTTTCATTAAAAGTAATCAAGTCAAATCAAAGCTGCAGTTTCTCTTCTACCTGAGCAGGTGAGTCCAACAGCTTTGCCAGGTGAGCAGGTGTTTCTATCTGAGCCTGAGGTTCCACAGTCCAGGAGAAGAGACTCATTGCCTTCACACTGGAACTCTTTGGTCCACAGTGGAGCCTCCACTTCTCCATAGAGCGCCCCCTGGAGGACTGAAGGAGCCCCACAGCCAAGCTCCCTACAGACCACCTCTGCATCCTGCTGGTCAAAGTCAGCTTCACACACTGAGGACCAGGACTGGTTAGACTTCACCTCCACTCTGCCTGAGCACCGACTAGTCCCGTTCACCAGCCTGACAGACTCTGGAGAGAGAGAGTCCAGTTTCAGTCCTGACCTGGATTCACTTCTTCAAGGTTTAAACACACAGATTAAAGTGAAACTGGATCAAGGAAGATCCAATCATGCATACCCCCTCTCCCCCCCCAAGACTTGTAAAGCACTGGTGCACTTGTTAATAATTATTAACACTGCTGAAGGTCAAGTGTGTTCAGTTTGAATCCCCCCCAACGAGGTATCACTGATTTGATGACTTTTTAGACCCTCTTGGTGACTTTCTTATTAAAAGGTGACTAGCTACAAATCTAGCTACGCTTTGAAACAGTAGAGTGGCCAGTCTGATCACAGCACCCTCCCCCCTAGAGGAGTGGGAGAGGGGAGGGGCCTGTCACTGGGTCCGTCCCCCCTAGAGCACGGGGAGAGGGGAGGGACTGTAAAAAAATGTATGCATCAGTACAATCACAGCCAGAGGAAAACCACTGAGCTGAGAGGAGAGTATGTTTCCTCTTTCCTCCTGACCTGGCTGAAAGTTTAATATAACTGTTGCATCGTTATGAAAGGCGGTTTTGCTGAGAAATGTCAAGGACAAGCAGTTCCTGGTATCGAAGGACGAGTCGTAGGGAGTTGGAGCAGAATGGTCCAATTACGATAGAAAGTACTCCCTCTTCTGCCAGGTGTCTGCCCTGCCTTGCTCCTTTGATTCTTCACTTATCTGCCTTTTACTATGTGTGTATGTAGAGATAGTTTCAGTCAAGTGTATAAATGTGAATGATGAACTGAATTCCTCAGCTCATTCTGCTACACCCTCTGCTTGCAAGCTATAAAGTTCTAAGAGACATATATTGACATATATTCTCTGGGGGTTGTGAAAGGGCATTCTGGGAAATGTAGGAAATGTACTAACTGAAGTAGAAATACACAAGGCAGGTTGAGGGAAAGTAGGTACAATGAAAAGTAACGCTGAGCATTGAGAGGTCACGGGATTTGTCTGTTAGCAGCCACCATACAAGACATAGAGCTGCTACATTCAGATGTAATGCAGAGGAGTCAGACAGCAGCCTGGCAGAGAGAAAGCGGTTGAGGAAATGTGATGTCATTGTTCAGTGTTACCTGAGCAGATCACCTCCAGACTGGAAGAGCTGGTCGATGAACCCTTCACTGTTACACACTCCTTCAGTCCAGACTCAGATCCATCACAGTTATCTTCAATCCACCATACAGTTTGTTCTGTTGAACCTCTTCTCCTTTCTGTTGAAACAGCAGATCCACAGTCCAGCTGTCTACACACTACAGCTGCTGACTTCAGGTCCCATTTATACCAGTTCACCACTGGTTTCCAGACACCCTGGTGTTTCATCTCCAGTCCACCAGCACAGCGACTGGCTCCTCCCACCAACCTGACATCAACAGGCTCTGAACAGAGTAATTAGTAAAATAAGTAATGTTACTTTCATTTGAAGGAAAATAAAGTAAAATCAAAAATTTTAATTCTCCATTTCTACTTCATTTCTGTATTTACCTGTTGAACTGTGTTTTATTTCAGTTTTATTTCAGCAGAAAATACAACGTGCATATGTAAGAATTTTCCTGCACCAGATTTTAAAAGTAAACCATTTCAATGAAAATACAAACAGATTATGGACTGAAGTCACAATAATATTAGACTAGTTAAACTATTAATCACATTAATAATTAGACTAGCTAAACTATTGATCACATCTTAATCATTAGACTAGTTCATAATAATCCCATAACAATAATATGAATGATTTCCCATTGAAGGCCTTGTTCTCTATCAGAGTCATACCTGTGCTCCAGAGCAACATGAACAGCATCACCATTGGATCCATATCTGCTGCTCGGAGTCCAGTCAGTCAGTAGTCAGTCAGTCATCAGTCGGTTGTCAGTCGGTAGTCAGTCAGTAGTCAGTCGGTAGTCTTAATCAGCCTGGTCAGTCAGTAGTCAGTCGGTAGTCAGTCAGTAGTCAGTCGGTCATCAGTCAGTAGTCAGTCGGTAGTCTTAATCAGCCTGGTCAGTCAGTAGTCTTAACATGGCGTCTCTCTCCATCTCTATGTCTTCATGTTTGACACCTCAGCTCTCCTCTGCTGTTTCCTCTCCATCCTTTATCTCCTCATCAGGTTCTGTAGTTTCTCTCTGATATCAGTGGTGGTGACAGGAAGCTGCTACAGAAACCACAGACTTCCTTCATGGTGCCTCTACTGTCCATCCCCCAGTTTGATTCCAGTTAGTTCTGTGAGTTGATCTGGTTCTGGTCACAATGTACTGAGCCTTATAACTATATAAATTATATAGATAGAAGTTATAATTATATCAATTATATCATTAGAAGTTATAATTATATCAATTATACAGTATAGTTAGAAGTTATAATTATATCAATTATATAGATAGAAGTTATAATTATATCAATTATAGAGATAGAAGTTATAATTCTAACAATTATATAGATAGAAGTTATAATTATATCAATTATATAGTTAGAAGTTATAATTATATCAATTATATCATTAGAAGTTATAATTATATCAATTATACAGTATAGTTAGAAGTTATAATTATATCAATTATATAGATAGAAGTTATAATTATATCAATTATAGAGATAGAAGTTATAATTCTAACAATTATATAGATAGAAGTCATAATTATATCAATTATATAGTTAGAAGTACAGTTGTAGTGCTATTTTTTTTAGTGCCGGAGTGCAGTCAATCAAATATGACTCATCACGTCTCTGTGCTCTCTTGTGCCATCTACTGACCATGACTACAATGTTCGTTTGAATGGGGTTAAATGAGAATGGCTGGGGCGTTTCCGTCCAGCGCCCCAAATGCTGTCATAGACCTCAAACTGAAGTGCAGTCCTTCCAACAACCGCTAGGTGACAATGCATGTCAATGTAGTGTGTGAGGGACGTACAACTAGGCGCCCCAGAGCAACAGAGACGGTAATGAAGTCCTCAAACCAACCAAAGCCAATTATTCAACATACACGTATTGACTAGAACACATTATGAATTATAAATACAATCTATGAAATGTGTTCAGATAAATAAAATTAAAAATATATATATGTATATATATATATACATATATATATGTATATATATTATTTATAATATATATCAATTATATCAAATATATATTATTTATATATTTTATTTTTTTTCTCCATTTTTCGCCCCTAGCGCCCCTATGGACGAGCCGCCACTGATCAAGATGAAGAGTATAATCCAAGGCACAGTACTCTAAAACATTGCAGCGCTTACAAGTCCACTCATTGCAAACTCCTCCTGGTCATGACCCAGTCCCATCCTCCACCTGTGTGTTCAGTCGATTGCTGCCTTCTGTGGACTTTATGCATTCTCGTCATGTGTAAAAATATGGAAATTCAATCTCTTCTGGAGGGGGGTTGTCTTTGGGAACACTCATTGGATGTGCGTCTCAGTTCAAGTCTTTCTCTGCGGCCACTTGAAACTCTGCAAATAGCAGGCCTATCACCATCCCCTAACAGACTAAGATGAATTATTAGCTCTTCCACTTGCCAGGCTGTGCTGCATACTGCCTGCCTCAACGTATTGCATCCAACAAATTACTGCGGATATATAATAAAATGACTTGAAAGAACGCTAACGCAGTACAACTACAGTATATTAATACAATAAATACAAGACAATACAATACAGACCAGAAGAATTATAGCTCAATTAGCACAGTAAAACATATAGGAATATTAGTGATTTTTCATTAGGGCAGCGTACAGTGAACATGCAGCCTAATTTGTGTGCAATTGTAGGCTATATTAGTGCAGCATCTCATTCACCACTTTATTTAATTGTATATTAAGTTCATACACCGAGAAAGATCAGGATATACCACGATGTGCTTTTCAGTGTGCGCATATTCCATAGCAGTTTATTACTAATTTTAAACGACTTTCCCTTGATTTTCCCTTGCTGAAGAACCGAGAACTGTTGCTGCCAAAGAACTATAGTAAAACAAACGATACTATACAAACATAACAACAACACTATAATCTACAAAACACATCACTATAAACTCACTACACTCTTTGAATCCCTAGAGGAATCGCCTACTATCGTGACTTTTAGGACTCAAGTGAATGCATCGAGGTAAAAGAAAATCTCAAACGTAAAACACGTACGACATCTTGTGGACAAAAGCATTTGCTCAGAAGAACAAGGAACCTTCAGTTACAAAAATAAAGTGTATTTAGTTAATTTAGTTACTAATCCAGCAGTGGTTTCTATATGGTTGAAAATTGTGACTTAATTATCATTAATGTGTACGATACAATACTGAAAAAACTTGTTGGCTGTTGGTTTTGAGGTGATGTTTGTAGCCTACAGAATTTGTTGGTGAACAAGGCAAGAAGGCAAGCAAAGGCCTCTTTTTAATAAACAAGTACAATATTGTATTTGGTCTATCCATCTATGCGTTTGACAGAGAAAACACTTGTGGAGCCTGAGGGTGTGGTCACTTCAGTCAAGTTGTCCGTTTTGTTTTCCGCTCTCAACCTGTGGCAAATGGTGGCTCTACTCCTTATTAGTTACTGATAATCATTTATTGATAGGTGTTTCCATTATTTTGTACATCCCCTGTGTGTTTGCTGATAAGCAAAGCAACATTTTTGAATAAAGTTTGGTGTCACATTCTCTTGATACAAGGGAGAACAGAGCATATCGATGCTAGGGCAAGTTTTTCATTGGCCGATACAACAGTTTGACAGTGATCAATGGTCAGTCATATTTATGACTTCCGGAGTCGGAAGTTGGAGTTTAAGAGGAACACTTGATATGATGGCAGCAATAGACTCCAAAATCATCCACGTGTCCCAGTCCATTCACTTGATGCTCCATGCTAACACTTTAGCATACACTATGTTGAGTGATAGTAGGCGACTAGCATTATCTCAAAACTGAGTAAATTTGAACTTGGAGCAGCTCTAGAGCTAAATGTTAAGTAATGTTACATCATGTGCAGCCAAGTCTAGCAGCTTTGTGCAGGAAATTAGTCAAATTTACACTACATGATATAAGAACAACATTCATTTCAAGGGTATAATTTCCCAGCTTTACTATATTCGTATTTATTTTCTATTCTCTTTGATGTATCCTATTACTATATCGTGTTGTAATTATGGAGAGCCAAAATTGACGTAAGTATGAATAAATTAATGAATGTATAAATACACCGATCAGCCTCAGCCACAACATTAAAACCACTGACAGGTGAAGTGAATAACATCAATTATCTCGTTACAATGGCACCTGTCAAGGGGTGGGATATATTGGGAAGTGAACAGTTAGTTCTTGAAGTTGATAGATAAATAAATAAATAAATAAATAAATAAATAGGGAAAAGAATATTTATGAAAATGCATTTATAAAGGGGTCCAAACTCCCCCCCCCCGACTAAGAAGTACCACTGAGTTCCCATGACCTGTGGGTGGCAGCACAGGAGCACCAGCCACCAGCAAAGACTGCAACGTGCCAGTATCCCTCAGAATTTGTATGGGGACTGCTGGACCTGCACTGATCAATGCTACAGAGCCCTGAGAGTGAGAAAAAAGAAAACTGAAACTTACGATGTTCTTTTTAAATTGCACAAATGACACTGAAAGCATCAAACCTTCCTCTACACAGCAAAAAAGAGGAGCTTAATTCTCTGATCACTAGATAGATAGATACAAAGCTAATGAATGGCAATGAATGAATCAACCAGTCTGTTGTTGCCAGCGCCTTTTTCTTTGCTGCCGTGTGTTGGGGCAGCAGCATCAGAGCCAGCGACACTAACAGACTTGATAAAATCATCAAGAAGGCTGGCTCTGTACTGGGTCTCAGGCTGGAGACTTTTGAGACCGTGGTGGAGAGGAGAACGCTGAACAAACTGTTATCCATCATGGACAATGACCAGCACCCTCTCCATCACACAGTAGACAGACAGCGGAGTACCTTCTCTCACAGGCTGCTCCAGCTCCGCTGTCGAAGGGACAGATACAGGAAATCTTTCCTGCCACATGCCATCACATTGTACAATAACAGCTAAAACTCTGGTCATAACATACAGTCACTATGCACTTTATATGTTTTTACACAACTCTGTTCACTGCACCTTATATTTTATTTTGCACTACAATAATAATGCTTATTTATACATTTTTATATTGCATTCTATATTGCCATTTTAATATGTCTAGGTTGTTCTTTTTTTATTCATTGTGTTGTTGTTATTGTCTCTGTGTGTAATGCTGCTGCTGCACTGCAATTTCCCAGCTTGGGATTAATAAAGTACATCTATCTATCTATCTATCTATGAATGTGAAAGGGAATGAATAAAGTGCAGGGTGATTAGTGATGATTGGTGAGGAGCAAAACAGTCCTCAGTTGAGCTGTAGAGGGGGAGGGGAGGCATCAAAAAGTCTGATGGCGGCCTGCAGGAAAGACTGTAGGAAAGACTAGCAGTGGTGCCCCCAGAAAATGTTCATAGGGGTGGCCAAGGGGGGGCCACGAGAATTGTTAGGGTGGCAGAGCTACCGAAGCAGTGTCCAAGGTGTGCATTTTATGTGCTCGCAATGCGAGTTTCTCAATGTCTGCCGGCACAGAAGGGCTCTTGAGTGGTGTTTTTATGAAAAACATACCAGGAAAACTACAGCAGGCCTCTCTCTTGCTACTGTTTTTTTTTAAGACGTCAACAAAGGCCATTCATTTCTTTGATCTATTCTGACAACCTTAATAGATAAGGAGGGACACACTGACACTTAATTGTCTAGCCTACATCAATGATCCAGCACAACTTCCAGCAGATAAAGGTTTATTCCACTACTTCATACAAAAAAATACAAAAATAATCCTCATGTCATGTACATGTTCAAAGACAAAAAATAAAAACAAAATCACAGCTAATCTGTTTACAATGGTTATTTACAAACTCACAACAAGGAACAATTACAGTAGGCTATATCTTTATACAAAAACAAAAAAAGCTCAGGGTGTACCTGTTTAACTACTTTTTGTATTCTGCCCAAGCGAACATAGCATTAGTATGTGATTCTGATCTGGCATGGCCTGTAAGTCCCCCATCTGTGAAAGTGATGAACCCCTGAACCCCTCTTCAGATGTAAACACTGAATCACCTGAGGAGGAGGGGAGACTGAAGTGCCGGCAGGCATAGTAGTAGGCAGAGTCTTTACTCTGCGAGTATTCTAGCCATTTATTTGTATGGTACCACTCTTTCCTGAAGCTCCGTCTTCTATCCCCCTGAAGGGTCCGAGGGAAAAACTTCAGATGTGGCTGCTTGGGCCCCTCTGCTCTTGACTGGGATATATCTAGAATGAAACAAGAGGCAAAATCAGTTATTCTGATTTTAAAATAACAACAATCATGATAATAACATGAGAAGATATGCTATAACCATACATTTATCCAGATAACGTTACTCTTTAGTCATTCATTTCATTATCAGGGGACTGTCATAACTTCCCCTGTTGGTCCAGGAGTAGGTTGACTAGGTCTAGCTGAGTCCTGCCTCGCTTGGTTATCAACCTCTGTGACTGGTCGTTTGGGCCCCTCTGCTCTTGGCTGGGATATATCTAGGATGAAACAAGAAGCAAAATCAGTTAGAAATATCCAGATAAACTTACTCTCTAGCCATCCGTTTCATTATCTGGGGACTGTCATAGCACCTGTTGTTTGCTAAGCTGTTCTGGCAGTTCATCAAGTAGTTTGAAAATCGTTATAGAAAGATTAATCTAACAACAGATAGCTAAAACGCTGCTGCAGAGTAAACCAGCTAGCCCCTAATACCTAATTTACCTAAGCTAACGTTAGCTGCTAGCTTGCTAGCGTTAGCTAGTAGCTAACATTAGCTAGCTAACTTACTACAGCTAGCTAGTTACTGTAGCACTAGCTTAAGCCAGCCGGGTAGTTTGACACCATCAAAAAACGAACAGTTTACTGAATACAATTTACTTCAAAGTAGGCTAATTATTGTGTGACTTACTTACCCCCTTAGCAGTCTGGTGGTCTCACTCAACTGACTGCTGTTGACGCGACAATGAGCTCAGCTGCTGTCCACGTTGAAGTGTCACTAACGTAACGTTACTGTGCAGCAGCAGCAGCAGCAGGCTGGGGGAGAGGGCGGACTCTGCAGTGACGCCAGGCGGACAAATGCCGCTTTTGTATTTTCTTTATTTTTTCTTTATTTTGCCAGGGGTGGCCAGTGGGGTGGCCAGCAATATTTTCAGGGTGGCACTTGCCACCCCTGGCCACCCCTTGGGGGCGCCACTGGGAGCAGATTGTGGAGGATAATGAAGAATGGTTGAAGAAAAAGGAACAGGAGATGAGGGAGTGGCAAGTGGCATATGAAGAAAGGTTTGAGGTAAAGGAGTTTGAGATGATGGAGCAGATTGTGGAGGATAATGAAGAATGGTTGAAGAAAAAGGAACAGGAGATGAGGGAGCAGATTGAGAAGGAAAATGAAGAATGGTTTAAGAAAAAGGAACAGGAGATGAGGGAGCAGGTTGAGAAGGAAAATGAAGAAAGGTTGATGGAAAAGGAGCAGGAGATGGAGTGGCAAGTGGCATATGATGAAAGGTTTGAGGTAAAGGAGTTTGAGATGATGGAGCAGATTGTGGAGGATAATGAAGAATGGTTGAAGAAAAAGGAGCAGATGAGGGAGCAGATTGAGAAGGAAAACCTACCACACCACCTCACTACCCTAACCCTGCCTCACATATCAAAACCTACCCTCACCTCACCACCTCACTATCCTGCCTCACATAACATCAAAACCTACCTTCACTTCACCACACCACCTCACTACCCTACCCCTGCCTCACATATCAAAACCTACCCTCACCACACCTACCACACCAACCTAACCCTGCCTCACCTCACATAGCAAAACCTACCCTCACCTCACCTACCACACCACCTCACTACCCTTGCCTCACCACACCTACCACACTACCCTACCCCTGCCTCACCTCACACATCAAAACCTACCCTCACCTCACTACCCTACCCCTGCCTCACCTCACACATCAAAACCTACCCTCACCTCACTACCCTAACCCTGCCTCACCTCACACATCAAAACCTGCCCTCACCTCACTACCCTACCCCTGCCTCACCTCACATCAAAACCTACCCTCACCTCACCTACCACACCACCTCACTAGCCTAACCCCTCCACGGCACGGGCTCGGTTAACCCTAACCCTAACGTCCGGGTTAGGGTTAGGGTTAACCGAGCCCGTGCCATGGAGGTGGTTACTGTCTCCCCATTTAAGCATATAGTTTTGTTGTGGTTATCTACCTGTTGTCCGCTGGTCCTCCATTTTTTCACCCATCGAGAGGATAATGGCACTCCATGCGCTACTCTCGATCTCCCAGCATGCTTTACAGGTAATTTCCCCCACCCTAAGAAAATCCCCCACTGGTCAGCCTCAAACCCAGGCAGCCTGTATCAGAGAGCAACGCTCTACCGCATGAGCTATCACATCAGTGAGAACTCAAGCCACACCTGGTCTACCTGAACCCCATCCCCTTAACATGCCCACCCCACATTAGCACCCACCCCTAGTAGCCCAACAATCACAACAGCCTTTTGCCTCCTCGGAGGAGGGACCTCAACTTCCCTCCAAAAAGATGGTAAAAGCAATAGGGCTGCCATTACATCCCCTGGATACCCTCTGAAGAAGCTGCGTGAGCGGCGAAACGTCAGGGTTTTAAATTGCTGGACTGTTTGTCACCTGCACCCTTTTATAGTCCACATTTTAACAAGTGGTTTTAACTTGTATTCGGTTTTAACAATAAAGTATAGCTTTTAATCGTCAGAGAGGGGCTCTACCGGGCCGGACTACTCCCAGAGACTGTATACCATCTTGTTTGATCACACTTGGACTCTCACACTTGGTCCTTGGCCCAGCAACACCCCGAACAATCCCACCAGTCCCAACAGTCCCCCTCCAACTCAGTAATGTGGCTGTTGTGGCCGAGGATGTCATAACGCCCTCCCCTTTGTCTCCTGCAGGTGTTGCGGTCGACCGGGCCAGTCCTTCCCCTGAAACAAAAACACACAATGAGGAAGTGGTACCACACATGATGAGTGGGCCAGTTACGGTCAATGATACCACACCTAGAGCCCTATCTGAACCCTCCTCTGTAAAACATACTAATGACGGCGGACTGGTCCATCGGGCTGGCCCGGCTGACTGCGCACCTGTGGGGGACAACTCCTGCCTTTTGGCCTCAGCGTTTTTGGCATCCTCGGCTACAACGCCAGTCACCTGCAAGCCCACTTCCCACATAGCCAGAGCACACCGTAAACTTCAGGATTGGACCTTCAGGGCCAGAAAACCCATTCTGGTCCTGGGGGATTCAAACCTGAATAGGATCCCACCCTACAGTCAGACCAACATCCAAATCGACAGCTATCCGGGTGCCAACCTCTACCATTTCATGAAAATCCTTGAAAAAACTAAGGTGCACCCGGAGGTCAAGGTCCTGATCCTCTCGGTGGGGATCAATAACAGGACCCAGGACCCGAAGCAGACCACCCGTAAACAACTCAGGACCTTAGTTAGGAATGCCAAGTCCGCCTTTCCCAACGCCGACATCTTTATCCCCATGGTCAACTACTCCCCCCACCTTAGCCCGGATGAACAGCTTAATCTCAGAAGACTCAACTCAGACATCATCCTACACAAAAAGATTTTAGAACTCTCTAGCCTACATCACTCTCTTTTCACTACAGAACAGGACCACATTCACTGGACACCCCGAGCAGCAACACTTATCTTCCAACTTTGGTGCACAGAACTACACAAACATTATAGTCAGCTTTACATGTAGGACCAATCTAACACCCCCACAACATCGCTAGGGGCGGACTTGGCACTACTTTAGTTTATCCACATTTGGAACATCCAGGGACAGGTCTGCTCATGACGGTCTTGGAGTCCTGTGACAGTTGGACTAGCGGACAGCGGAAGAGAGCGGAGAGGATCTGGTTCCACTACTGGGCACTGCTGCACCTGCGGGGCCGAATGACGAATAGAGGACTCACAATCACATTCATTTCACCCCTACACCATTATCATTGAATAAACAATCAAACCAACTCTGTATTCATTTATTCCACCGTGTATCAATAACTTGTCTGGTCCTATCCAGGGGGAGCGGTCCTCGGGGTTCCGGGGCCGCCGGTTCCCTTCTATGCAATGTCTATTTATTCTATTTATTCTATTTATTACCTATGTCCACTTTTGTATGCCTCTATTACCCTATGTTTTATTACCCTATGTTTTATACCCCGGAGGAAGGGTTACTATGCTTTAATCCTCCATGGCATGCTCCCCTGTGTGCTAGCACCTATCCCAAGCACTCAATAGCCTCTTCTATAGCACTGTACGGAACTGGCCCTTGACCCGGACCCTCCAGGCTCCTGCTCCCCCTCGGACTCATACCTCTGTTCGTCATGTAGGCCCCGTGGTCACATCATCCTCCAAAAGGAATTAGAAGGCCATTTCCTCTGATGAAGTCAGTTGATGCCGAAACTGTTAGGAGCTCTCCCTGTCTGTGTCTGTGTTCTAACTTATTGGTTTTTAAACAATAAGACCTACTTATTTTTAACGAAGTAGTGGACTCTTCCCACACTTCTTTTATTTCTTTTTTTCTAGTTCTTTTAAACATTTTATGGGTGCAAAGACTCTTTTAAAACGCTTTTACCACCATCTCCAAGGGGAACGCTGGGTGTTTTTAAACAGCTGCCCCTCTTTTGTGTGGGTTTTTAAAGACACATCGTTTGACTTGCAGTGGCTTTTATACCGTGTGGGTTTTAAGATTGTTTTGATGTGTCCGTAATGGGGTGGCTGGGGCTATCACTCATACCTGGCCCCCCTTTGGGAAAACAGCGTTGAATGCATTTTAAGAGTTTTAATTTGCATCCAAAACAAATGTTTTTAAATTACAAAGAACTAGCAGGATTTTAAGTAGGCACTATTACTTTCTTTATTCTTTACATGTTTTAAACACATGCACTTTTATTTGGGAACATCCATTTTTAATTATGTATTTTAAAGGTAGAGAAAGGACTTTTGGATTGGGAGGGGGGGAACAGGGCAAAATGGAGAACAGGCACTTTATCCACCTTGGTGCCTGTTCCAGCCCTGTCCCCAACCCCAACACTAACCCAAACCTTAACCCCGCCCCTGGCTCTTGCTCTAACCCTAACACATTACTTATTAGAGGCGCACCGCCAACTTAACAATAAAAAACACTACTTACCTCTTGAAAACTCCATTCAGGGGGAAACTCAGAGTCTGATCCGTAAGATCCTGGACGACCTGAGGGAGGAGAAAGTTTTAAGTTGCAAACAGAGGAATTACTTGTATGGGGAGGATCCACCTCGTCCGAGGAAGTTCTATCTTCTACCGAAGATCCACAAGGATCCCGAGAAGTGGACGATCCCCCATCAAGTGCCTCCGGGCAGGCCGATAGTTTCGGACTGCGGGAGCGAGTCCTATAGAGTAGCGGAGTTTTTAGACTTTTATCTTAACCCCTTGTCGCAGAAGCATGCTAGTTACATTAAGGACACCTACACTTTTGTAGACAGAATTAGACGAACGGAGTTCCCCCAGGGTGCATTTTTATTTTCCATCGACGTAGATGCCCTATACACCAACATCAACACTCACCTGGGCCTGAAGGCAGTCAGAGGGGTCTTCCAGCGCTATCCGGACCCAAACAGACCGGATGAAGCCCTCCTGAGACTATTGGAGTTGGGCCTTCTAAGAAACGATTTCGAGTTCAACTCTAAATTTTACCTCCAGGTCCATGGTACGGCAATGGGGAAGAAGTTCGCTCCCGCATATGCTAACATCTATATGGCGGACTTCGAGCGGACTGTCTTCCCCAAATGCCGCATGCGACCTACACTCTACCTGAGATATCTCGATGATATCTTTGGTATCTGGCCCTATACAGAGCCGGAGTTTAAGGAGTTTATCTCCACCCTGAACGCCCATCATGAGGCCATCTCTTTTAAATATGAGATACACCCTGAAAAAATCAATTTTTTAGACACAGAGGTGTTTGTTTTAGATGGGACAGATGGCAAACTGGGGCTCGGAACGAGGGTTTATTTTAAGCCGACGGACACCCATGCTCTGCTGCACAGGTCCTCATACCACCCTAGGCATACCTATAAGGGGATCATAAAGTCCCAACTGATTAGGTTTCGCCGGATCTGTGCGGCGGAGGGGGATGTCCAGTCGGCGACCCGGACCCTCTTCCGGGCCTTAGGGCCGAGGGGGTATAGCAGGTCCTTCCTCCGGAACATCAAAACCGAAGTCGGCGAGATGTTCCGGGAGGGGGGCTTTTTATCTGCAGATACAAGGGGGAATAAGAAACTGATACCCTTCGTGTCAACGTACTCACCGGCCTCCATACAGGCGAACGTCTTTATGAAAGCCAACTTCAGGGCAACTCAACAGAGTGTAGATCCGCTTCAAGATTACAGAGTGATTGCAGCCTATAGAAGGAATAAAAACATTAAAGATCTTCTGGTTAGGGCATCTATTAGTAAAGAGCGACATGACAATTTTAAAAGTTTTTATAAACAAACTAAATACATTACAAACCAGTATACGGGCCAGAGTGCGGCAGTGGGAGGTTCCTTCCAGCTGGATTCCACAAACCTAGTATATGGGATAGAGTGCAGTACTTGTCACAAATGGTACATTGGACAAACAATGTACCGTTCTCTTAATTTGTTCAAAGAACAAATTAAGAGAACGTTTAAAACAACACTTATATTGTATCAAACGTACAGTGAAAACCAATGTACTGTATGTGCACTTTAGGGATCACGGCTGGGAGAACCTCCGTATTTCTGGTCTTGAGGCGGGGACAAGCTGGTCTGGGAGAAAGAGACTGTGGAGGGAACATCAGTGGATCACGAAATTAAATACGATCCATCCAAATGGCCTCAATGAAGTCTAAACAAATACTTACCTGGGGGGGTGGAGGGGTCTTTAGGGAAAGGAACAGATCCTCTTATTTATTTTTTTTAACTTTATTTATTGGTGTTGTTATTTATATGTGTGTGTATACATGTATGAGTACATGGATTAATGTACGTAATATTTCTCCTATGCATGTTTTATTTGAAGCACTTAATTTCTGGCACTTATAATCTGTTCCTTTCTTGGACTTCCTTTTTGACTCCCAGAGTGGTCTTCCAGATAATGCTTGTTTTCACTTACCTGCTTTTAACCTGTCGGAAACCAGAGTCCTGGCCTTACTTATGACTAAGTAAACTTACCTGAAACCGGAGATCCTTGGATTGTTGATGGTGGAGGGAACCGGAACCGCCCGGAGATCTAAAATGAAAAAGAAGAGCAGAAAAAATAGGGTTTTAGTGTGCCCGTGCATCCTGCCTGTGCAAAACAGGTAGATGTTCTTATTCCCCTATCCTAACCCTAACCTCTGATGAAGGCAGTACATGCCAAAACGTCAGGAGCTCTCCCTTTTCTGTGTGTTTTAATCTTTTTAACAAGTCCTACGGACGGTCTTAAACATTTTATCTAGTCCTCTTAAAAACCTCCTTTTTAGATGCAGAAACTCTTGCAACATTTTAGTGAAACACTTTTAAGTGGTGTTCTCTGGGGGGAATGCTGGGCCCTCTGGGCCAGCAACCCCTCAAAAGTGTGTGTGTGCTTGCAGTGACACTTTTTACCTTTGATTGCAGTGTCTTTTAATACACCTTTTTAGTTTTAAAGGTGTTCATAGTGGGGTGCTGGTTTTAGTTGTACATCCAGCGGACCTCCTTGAGAGCACGGCACTTCACTTTTTAAGAGTTTTTTAGCATCTGAGAGACCAATTTTATTTGAATGTGTTTTAAAGGTCTCAGAAAAACAACTGCTTTTATCAAAGCACGGGACTAGTTAGGACCTATTTGTAGGCTTTTAGCACTTTGTTGTTTTTATGTTTTATTCTTTTTTAATAGCACTTTTTATTTGTATATCCATTGTTTTATGATGAATTTTAAGACAGGGAAAAAGATGGTTGGATTGGGAGGGGGGGGAACAGGGCAAACGAGAGAGCAGGTGCCTTTTCCAACTGGGCACCTGTTCTAGCCCTGACCCCAACCCGAACCCTGACCTTAACCCCAACCCTGCCCTTGGCCCTCACCTTAACCCTTGCCCCGCCCCTGGCCCTCACCCTAACCTTCTCTCTGGGGTGCCCACCATGGAGTCCACTGACCCCCTCTCACCACCCGAACCGGGAACGGGCCTCTACCCTGTAATCACAGGGGGGGTCCGAGAGAGGGAGCAGTCTGGTGGGCTCCTAACATCTGTGGGTACACCTGGGGAGTTGGGGGGAAACGGGACTAGGGGTTTGGGGTTTGGAGTGGGGGCTGACGACCGGGCGGCTTTCTGCCCTGACCTCCATCCGGCAGGGCCCACCCCAGGGTCCACCGACCCCCCTCTCACCACTCGAACCGGGAACAGATACTCACCCTGTATCCACAGGAGGTGTCTGGCAGAGGGGGCAGTCTGGTGGGCCTGGAACATCTGTGGGTCCACTGGTGGAGGCGGGGGGAGGCTTGCCTGGGAGTCCAAGACAGGGGTTGGGGTTTAAAGACCCTGGAAACAAGAGAAAAAGGAAAACAGTTTTTATCTGTTTCTTAATAAATTGGATTTTACAAATAAATTTGAGAGCACTTACCTTACCTGCTGGAGGAGGACCCTCTAAACCCTTCACTGGACCTGAAAAAAACACAAAAACAACAAATTAAACATCTTTTACCGGTCTGGGACCTAAGCACATGGTTTTATTTACTGCACTTATGCAACATGGTTTTAGGAACTCGGAAGCCGGCCAACCTTTTAAAATATAGCCGGTGGGGACAGTTTTCCTGTTTAAGGAAGAGAACAGTTTTAAATGCAAGTCTTGAGCGTGCCCGTGCATCTCTGTTAGCCTCACGGCTAGCAGATTTTATTCCCCTTCCCTAACCCTAACCACATCCGGCCCCACTCACTTAGATGCAGCAGCACAGGATTTCCACCCTACCTCACCCTACCTCACCCTAACCCCAACCAGGTCTCACCCTAACCATCCCCTCCCACGCCAAACATCATCCATTGGACCTCACCATAACCTAAACCTGGATCACTTACTCTGACCTTAACCATCCTCCCCCCATGTAAATAACAACTTTGTTCCCAACCGACAGCAGGTGCCTGGTTGACCCGACTGGATTCTCTCCCTCTATTATGGCACACAAAAGCCATTGTTTGTTTGTTTGTTTGTTTGTTTATTTAATTATTTATTTTTTGTGGGATTACCACCTCCATAGGCCAGTGCACAGAACTCCAACCCAGGAACCCTGAACCCCTAACCTACCCCTGCCTCACCTCACATCAAAACCTACCCTCACCTCACCTACCACACCACCTCACTAGCCTAACCCTGCCTGTGATCTGTCAGAGTTCGACCCAGACAGTCGAGCACGACAAGTTTTTATAGTGTGGCGAGGGCAAGTGCGGCGAGAAAAGTTATAAGAGTAAGCCAGACAACGCCACCTTGGGAATTTTGCCCAAAGAATTTGTTAACGGCAGTAACTGCAAAGCACTCAGGTTCGTTTGTACTCCAAGGCAAGAGACGAGGTTCCAAGGCAAGAAAATGTATTAACACACTTCATTAACAATTTGCTAAAAACAGTCAATCATACACACTGGGATACGAGGGGAAAGGGAGACCTAATCAGAGCTGAGGCTTACCAGTGGAGGAAAAATGGGTTGGTGAGGAGGGAGAGGAATCCCAAACAAACTAAAATCACCCCAGTCACTCGTGACAGCCACACACACACACAGTGAAGGAAAACGTCCCAGGAAAAACACAGCACACAGGGAACCACCACCCACCGACACCAGGACCACCACCGGCTCTCAGCAACTAAAAAGGGACAGGGAAGTAAAATTAGTGGGGTTACATTCAGCAGCAAAAAATAACCAATGTACAAAGAACAGAAAATGAACCAAGACTAGTAAATTTAGCAGTTGCAAATTAGAAATTAACCAAAACAAAAATATATAATCAAACCAAACAAAACAATATCAGTTGCAAATATTTGGCAATAAGGTAAACAACGTATACCAAATAAACAATTTCCAAAAGAAAATATTAAAGAAACAAACCCAAAAAAAGCACCAATTAAATGAATTCATTTGGTAAAGGAAGCCAAATAAATAGTAAACCCACAGTTCACTCTAAAACGCTGGCACGTCTAACAGGGGTAACAGTAAAGTCCTAAGGTGCAGATGAGCATAGGGTCAGATGAGCATAGGTCCACGCTCAGCGAGGCAAACCAGACAGGCGGGATGCTCAGCAAGGCAAAGCAGCAGTTGTTCGTACTTCACACTGAAACTCAGCGGCAACACAATCCCCTAGTCACACAAAAGACTAGATTAATATCAAACTGTAAATAACGGTGAAACAGGTAAAGTGCCATGAGGCGTACAGGCCAATCAGGCAGTTTGTCGGTTCACCTGAGGGAAAGAGGAGGGACCAGGCCCGCTCGGCAGTAGTGGAGGATGACCATACTTCACTGCGATCCAAACGGCTACAAAGAGGTGCGATCGCATCAGCCACTGAGTCAAATAGCTACAGTTTTACACAGACACAGCAAGGCAGCTACTACTACATACCTGCGCCGGTAACAATGGAAAGGAAGGAAGTGAGGCGACCCGGAAGTGTGCGGTCCCAGCACCACAGAGCAAGAGGGGGTCAAGGTGGATATTGCACCCTTTTATAGCGTGCCCTCATGTGATGATAGGCTGCACTCTCACCTTGGTAGCAAAGGTGACGGATCTCATCCTGCTACAATCGTAAGCAGTATCAAGAAGGGGGGTCAAAAGTTGAAACTCAGTTCAGACATTTAGAGTGAAAGACATGAAACTTTGCTCCAGACATTTGACATATGTTTAAGGAACTAAGCTGTACTTTTATGCGGGTGGGCATGCAAGCTGTTTGCAAAAATATAAAAGTCGATAGATATTATGTACGTGTCAAAACATATTGCTTTCAGTAAATTTCCATTACATATCCCTCCTTTTTGTAATTTATGACAAACTAAATATATACAAACACAATGAAGTTTACATCAAGCATATCAATTCACAGAGATTTAAGATACACCATCATTAAACATTATGTGAAAAGGCCATTTAGCTGTTTTTCTAGACATAAGATTGGAACCACAAATAGACAAGCCATGGCAAGCAAAACACATACAGTGCCTCTAAGGCCACACAGTCGTGGATGTCTGAATGGGTGCCACGGTCTTGGGTGTTCCATCGTTGTCCAGCGGAGGTAACTCAAGGTCACTCGTGTGTTTGTTTGTCTCTGGAGTGTACGTGTATCGAGTGAATCGCCTGGTGCAGCTGAGAAGGCGCTAGGCTCACATCCACAGCTGTATTAGTCAACGCTGCCCTGCTTTACTGGTTGGGTGTATGTGTAGCAGGTGAGGAAGTGTCAGTAGGTTCTGGAACCTTCTTACAGTGATTCGTGTGAATCCACGTTGCTCTTTCAGCCACCTTCACTGCAGTTTGGGTTGTCAGCAAAACCTGGAACGGACCCTGCCACCTCTTATGGCGCCAGCTCTTGCGTCGCAGATCCTTCACCACGATCCAGTCACCTGGCTTTAGGTCATGGAGGGGTCCTGTTGCTGGTTTTGGAAGTTCATCTTTCACCTGTCCGTGTATGTCAGATAAAGCAGAGGATAGTTGTGCACAATATCTTAACATTACATCCTCACACAGAGATGTGGAAGGGAGTTGCACCTCCACTAGCTGGATGGTAGGCACAGTGTTGTTTCAGGTCTATACCCAAATATTCGCCGACCTGTCGTAAGACAGCACTTACAAACGGTGTTCCATTGTCGCAACTAATCTTTCCAGGGATTCCCCATCGGGGAATGATCTCAGTAACCAAAGCTTTTGCTACTGCACCTGTGTCCTGCTTTGTTGTAGGAAAAGCTTCAACCCATTTTGAAAATATGTCAACAAATACTAAACAGTATTTCTTTCCTTCACTTGGTGTTAGTTCAATGAAATGTGGTCGAATGGTTTGTCTGGTGGTGGATGTGCAACTTGTGGTGTAGAGATCCCTCTACCAACATTGTTAGTGGCACATATGACACATTTCTGGCAGTGATTTTGAGCAAAAGTTGAAAAACCTTTAGTGAACCAATGCTTTGTCAGAGCCTGTACCATCCCTCCTTTTGACACATGGTCTAACCCATGTGTCAACTTAGCCTAATGAGGAAACAAGTATTTAGGAAGACAAGGTTTATCATCAGGACTAGGGGTGCCGCAATCGATCGGCCAGCAATCGGAAATGGCCGATATTCAGTATAAATATGAGATCGGGGAATTCCGATAATGCTTTACAGTCGCCGATTGGGAAAACTGATCGATGACGCAAAAAATGTGAGCCTATTCTCATCAGATTCGGTGTCATTGTGGCATGCCAACTAACCTAAAACATGTCGGCGGTGTGGAACTGTGTGTGAGACAGATGCAACAATTGCCATCTGCAGTGTGTGCCAGGAAAAAATACCTCGTGGGGGAAGCAAGGTAAAAAGTTTCAACACAACAAATTTAATAAGGCACTTGAAGTCGCATCACCCAGCAGAGCATGGCGAGTTTGTTAAGCTGGCCGCGGAGAGTGAAAAGAAAAAGGCAGAGCAAACACCAAAACGGCCGCTAAGGCAAACCACTTTAGAGGGCACTCGTGCGTATAATCGTGATAGTCAGAAAGCTAAGGCGATCACAAGAAAAGTAATGGAATTCATAGGGCTAGACAACCAGCCATTCAGTGTGGTCAAAGACATCGGATTCCGGCGACTACTTGCTCACATTGATCCCCGCTACACTCTCCCAGGTCGCACATATTTTTCAGATGTTTCTCTACCCGAGCTCTACCAGGCAGTGTATTCACACATTGGTAGCCTTCTGAAAGAAGACGTTTCTTCAATTAGCTTTACAAGTGATATTTGGAGCTCTGACGTCAGCCCCATGTCAATGCTGAGTTTGACAGCTCAGTGGATTGACGCAGACTTTGAACTTCGTAAAGCGGTCCTGCATTCCCGAGAGTTCTCCGGCTCCCATACTGCTGCAGCGCTGGTAACGGCATTCGAGAATATGTTCCAGTCATGGCATATTCCGAAAGAAAATGCCCGAAACATGGTAAAAGCCATGCAAGACGCAGGATTACAAAGTTTGGGATGTATGGCCCACACGCTTCAGCTAGCTGTCCATGATGGAGTGCTGTCACAGCGCAGCATAAATGACATCGTAGCTACAGGGAGACGCATCGTGGGCCACTTCAAGCATTCCTGCCTAGCATATTCTAGATTGCAAAGTGTGCAGACACAACTCGGTAAACCAATCAAAAGGTTGCAGCAAGACGTCAGCACCAGGTGGAACAGCACCTATTACATGCTCCAAAGTCTTCTTGAGCAAAAACGGGCATTGGGTGCTTATGCAGCTGACTTCGATCTACCCGCTACCTTCACTGCCAACCAGTGGGGACTGATTGAAAACCTGCTATCCCTTCTGGAACCCTTTGAAGAACTCACGAAGGAAATAAGCTCGTCCTCTGCATCTGCCGCTGATGTCATACCTTCTGTGATGGCTTTAAAACGTTTCTTGGGCAAAGATGTCGCATCAGAACATGGTGTGAAGACGACAAAATCCACACGGCTGGAAGCTGTAACCCACAGATTCGCCGACATCGAAAAAGAGCCCCTCTACAGTTTAGCAACCATACTAGACCCAAGGTGAGAAAAATAACATTAGCCTAGAATATTCCGTGAAAATATAATTAATTAAAATAAATGATCTAATTTAGATTAGTCTAACACCCCAATTTAGAATAGCAAAAAATATGTTCTGTTTTAACTGGATAAAATCCGTTTTATCCAACTTATTGGGCTTATATAGGCCTATTTAGGATGACATATAACATTATTGTATGCTGGTCTGAAAGAACGAACGCTATGCTAAATTAATGTGATGTATTCTTTGTTTTAAATAAGATACAAGGACAGATTTTATTCTGACCAGCTCAAGGCGCAAACACGGGGCCTGCTTTCGGATCTGCTGTCCGTACAGACAGACCCCGACCAAGGACGCGGAGCCGACCACACAGGCGAGCCAGCTGAGAAGGTGCCACGACCGGGTTCCTTGTCATCAATGTTTGGCGAAATCATGGAAGAAGAAACACCGCAGCAGGCCCATGGCGACAGCGCAGCACAGTCACAGATGAATCTCTACCTCTCAGAGCCACCCATCTCTCGGAGTGCACAGCCACTGACGTACTGGAAAACCAACAAGGATCGCTTCCCTGCCCTGGCCACTGTCACAGTTTACCTCTCTGCACCCTGTACAAGTGTGGAAAGTGACCGCTTGTTCAGCGCTGCATCCAACATCGTGGATGAACACAAGAACCGACTCTCATCCGAAAAGGCCGAGATGCTCCTCTTTATTAAAAATAATCTGCCGTCAATGCTTAACAAGCCATAAGCGATATTGCAACTTCCTTCTTTAAGGCAAATTGATTTTTATTTGGCCTGCGTGCTATTTTTTATGGTCAGGTCTTTCGGACCATGTTTGAGAAGCCACACTAGCTACTCTATTTTACATCCTGAATGACAGGGCTTGTTTTTTGTTTCAGGATGTTTTTCATTTGAATAATAATAATAATAGACCTGAGGCCTAATTTGTATTGCGTTAGGTTATTTGCAATAATGCAACTGTAAGCCAATGTTCCGAGGCATATATTGCCTCTTAATTGTTCGGGTATTTGAATACACTGTTTAGCCTATTACATCGGCTAATTGTTTTTTTCAGCCTGTTAATAAATATGTGTTCATTCACTATTCGTTTTAACTTCTTGAATTCATATTTCTTTAGTTTGCAATAATGCAACTGCAAAACAAATACTCCTGCTTCTAAATGCTCTAAGTGCTTCTGAACCAAACTAAATCTATTGTGGACCCGGACCCACAATGCCCGTCCATGCAGCAGGGTGTGCTCCGGTTATTTCACTAAAACATGTTGTGCTACGTAGAACACGTACATGGTTCTGTTTACATAATGATCAAGTAAATATTGAGGTAGAAAAAAAGGAAATGTGGATACTTGGACTCAATTTGAAGGATGAAATGTGTGTAAATGGAAACGGTTAGTCCTATAATACTGCTACATCAGCTGCTATAAAAGAATAAATAAATCAACGATTGGTATCACAGTGTATCAGATCGGCTGATATGGCTCATAGACAATCGGTGATCGGCGATCGGCGGCAAAAAACGTTATCGGGGCATCCCTAATCAGGACCATACCAAACACTCTCTCTGACAGCGCAGCCACTTGACTTCCACAACGCTTTCTCAGAGGCCGCTGCACGAAGTTGCAGTTCCTGCAAGTCGGCTGTGGGAGTGAAGATTTGGTTAGGGTCATGCAGAAAATAGAAAGTGGTTTGATCAGATGGCAGAGGCTTGCGTGCAGCAGCTTTTGCAGCTGCATCGGCCCTTGCGTTACCTTGAGAGATGAGCTTCACATTTACATACAGCAATGCGTTTTGGGAGTAGGATTGCGTCCAGCAGCTGGGAAACCAAGGTGTGGTGTGCTATGGGCTTTCCGGATGATGTCAAAAGGTTCCTATGCTTCCAGAGTGTGCCAAAATCATGCACTACTCCGAAAGCATATCTTGAGTCTGTGTAAATGTTCACAGCTCTGGTCTGGGGGTACAAATCTCGGTTATTGTGGCAACACAATTGTGTTGTTCTCCTTCGTCTTCTGTTGGGAGAAGAGTGGTTGGGTTAAGAACATTACATCTTTTTACAGTGATGTTGGGCATTTCTAACAACACAGTTTTATACCTCAGCCACCTGGTGGCTGACAAGTGTGAGGTCTTTTGTTCAAACAAAATCATAGATACGGAATGTGGTGCTAATAGTATAAGCTGAGAATAGCCAACTAGGTCCCTAGAGGCCATTACAGCCTTTTCAGCAGCTGCTACAGCTCTGAGACAAGAGGGAAGGCCTGCAGCTACTGGACCCAGCTTGGATGAGAAATAAGCTACTGGTCTTTGTTTTCCCCCATGCTCCTGGAGCAAAACTGAAGTCATGTACCCGCGCCTTTCGTCAACAGTCTGAGTGAACGGTCTGTTAGGGTCTGGTAAGCCTAGAGTCAGCGTAGTCTGAAGCACAAGCTTTAAGTCAGTGAAAGCTTGCTCTGCTTCTGGAGTCCATGTGACCTTGCTTAAGGCCATGTCCATGTGCAATGTCACTTAGTGGGGCTTCTACACAGGCATAGTTAGGGATAAATGCCCTACAATAAGAGCAAATACCTAAGAATGACATTACCTGTTTTTTGGTGAGTGGCTTAGGAATGTTCTGAACAGCTTCTACTCTTTTCTGGGAGAGGGATTTGCCCTCTGCCGTGATCACGTGCCCCAGGAAGGAAACCTGCTGTTGGACAAACTGTAATTTGGACAAGCTTGCTTTATGGCCTTGTTCTGCTAAATGCTTTAGCAGTGCCACAGTGTCTCTCTCACATTGTTCCTGTGTTGGCGCACAGATCATCAAATCATCAACATATTGCAACAGTGCACTTCCTGTGGGAAGTGTGAATGAGCTCAAAACTGTCTTTCAGGGCTTCATTGTAGATGGATACAATGAAGATGGATCGCAATAGCCCTGACACAACCGACTGAAAGTGTCGTTTTTTCCATTAAGGATATTGATGTTGGTTGGGTCTATAGTCAGATTTGGGTGTGATGACAATAGGCTGCATATCCTCTATCAATCCTACATCATGCTTACTATCAGCCCACAAAGTCTTTGGCACGTCTTGCAAGGCTGGATGTTGTGTGAGGTCGACCTTTGCATACGTATGTGTGTGTGAAGCATTTTCAGGTACCAACTGAACAGATCTTACAGCATGAACAATACATGATTAACTCTTCTTGAAACACTGTAAAAATGGGTCATACTGAACTGTGGGATCAGTGGTTGATTCCCAAACCTTAGTTTTGACACATTTCTTCACCCATGGACCCAGGTCCTCCCATCTGTCTTTCCGGTGTTTAGCCGGAGACATGTGGGACTGAGCCGGAAACATCAAACAGTGCGTCAGGGTTAAAACCATATGGATCATGCTGCATGTCAGGTCGAGGCAGGTTAACAAAGACAGCACATTTGTAGTCCAATATATACAACTTAACCTAAGCTTTTCCTGCATATGACTTTCCCTAAACCATTTTTTTTCTCAAACTCAGCATGTTTCCCTTCGTGTATGTGTGCAGTGCAGTGTAGATCCTGTGGTGCCATGTAATCTGTGTCTAAATGACATGTGTATAGGTGTGTGTCTGAGTGTGTGTGTGTGTGTGTGTGATTCATCTTTCTGTTCTAGGTATGAAATAGCATTTTCAATCATTGTATGTGTCGTGCAATCACCCTTTGGATGTGTTGGTTGAGTCTCATCGTGCTGCTGTGTGGTCAAAGATGCTGATTCCTCCCCCACCTGGGCATCCGCCTAGTTTCAGTCTGCCTGATTGTGTGTTGTTTCTTTCTTCTTTGGGCAGTCTTTTGACCAATGTCCCTTTTCGCCACAATTGAAGCAAGCTTCTGGTTCAGTTACCCAAGGTCTGCCTCCTCTTCCTCCTCTGTGACCTCCTCTTCCGCGTCCTCTGCCATGGCCCTGGAACATGGTCAGTGTAGTTTGGTGTAGTTCTTTGCTTCTTTTCTCTCCCTTTTTCTTTTTCATTTCTTTGAGGGTCTTTTCAGCGTGCACTGCATGTGCTTCAATGAGACTTAGTTTGCCGGAGTCCCACGTGCATGTGCGTTGGCAATGTCAGGTTTCAGTCCATTCAGGAAGCTATTTCTCAGATGTGCTTCCCATGCAGTGACTTCTGCTTCTTGGAGATTGGCAGGTGCGGTGAGACCACTATGCGTTCATGTTCCACAGTCTGTGGACAAGGATTGGTCCCCTGCTACCTCGACCATTGGGAATGTTTGGACTTCATGGACTCTTCCTTTGTTGTCAGTTCGTATTGGCGAAGAGGTTGCGTCGTCGTCGTTTTCTGTCTGGTGTGAGGGGGAGATAGGAGGGGCTCTGGTGCTGGTGCGCTGGGACCAGGCTGCGCATACGGTGGTGGCGGTACTGCGGGTTGTGGCTGTGGCGCTCGCATTTGTGCTTGTTGGAGTCTTCTCGGCGGAGCACAGTCGAGGTCAGAATCCTGCATTTTGAGACACTGAGACTCTGTAGTGCTATTTTTTTTTGTGCCGGAGCGCAGTATTGTATGACATCACCATCACAGGAAATAAAGGTATAGCCAATTAGTCTACTAGGTGGCAGGCAGCAGAAAGCGGGATTTTGAAACCGAATACAATGTATCGCTTCAGCGCTCAAACGCAACACAGAACGCTACACTGAAATTGAAACTGTGGGGGTTGTGTGAAAATCAACCGAGGATTGGAAGGCCTCGGCTGCTTCGCGGGCACATCAGTCTATGCCTTAACCAATTGAAGAGGCATCCACAAATAATTTAGTTCTAGACTTCTTAATGAATAAAAATGATTTATTAAAATGACTGATCGACAGATACAATTAATGCAATTCCATGGAAGAGGGCACTTTCACTTTCCACCCGATAGACTGGCGTTTCCCAGTTAGCTACCTGACAGAGGTCCGTGAAAAAGCCCCCATTCCTGGTTGTTCATGATTATTATAGACTTCCTGACTCCATCTAGTTTCTAAACATCATCGTTTCCCTAGCCATTCATGTGGCTGGATCCTCTAATAGGTCCTCCCTAAATGCATAATTCATAAGCACATTTGCGTAATAGCCTTTTTCCCTAGTTACATATCATTGCTGCGTGCAACACTCAAACAGGCTCACACTGTTTTCATAGCGTAATACACATCTCCTCCTTGCTTCTCAGAACTGGCGATTCAGTGTGTGTGGCTGCCGACCACAATCTCTCTGTTGACACACATTCCTCCCCCAAGGCCAAGGTCTTCCTCCTGTTCTTTTCACACAGTATTCATTTCTAACTCTCTGTCTGCTCTCTACTCACACTAGGCCGCGAAGCACACTCCGCAAACGCTCACACACACACACAGAGAGAGAGAGAGAGAGAGAGAGAGAGAGAGAGAGAGAGAGAGAGAGAGAGAGAGAGAGAGAGAGAGAGAGAGAGAGAGAGAGAGAGAGAGAGAGAGAGAGAGAGAGAGAGAGAGAGAGAGAGACGTAAAACTACAGCATGGTCTTCTGCTTACGAAAAAGAACAATAGTAACCCTACAATACCAAATATCTATACCAGATCACAAACATTAAGTCACTAATAGTATGATAAGGTAAATAAAGTCACTATTGAGTACCATAGACACAATAAGTACCTTATATAGGAGTTATATGAAGGGTAGTGTGTTAAAGCCCCAGCAGGGGGCAGTGTCTACTTTGTCAACCACACAACAGGTGACAGGTGACAGACTGGAGCTGGTGGGCCCAGTGGCTCAATGGTGTACCAGGGCCAACTTAAAATGTTCAAAACACACAAAAAGACGTCTTATTTACCTGGGAAGTAATCTCTGTTACCACCGAGACGTGAAACAAATTATTGTTTGATAATACCTTGAATGGCCTTCAAAATGTAGCATTAAAAAACATTTTTCACCTGTTTTGGCCCAATTTCACAACGGTTTCAATCAGAACACTGGATAAGTTCTTTGTTGAAATTGAGACAATCTGTGCTATACATGTTCTGCAGGTACTGCAGGTTCATACCAGCTTTGTAAATGCAATAATGGCAATGTGCCATATATGTTCTGCAATAAGCATCACAGTGCACAGAAATAACTCATTTGGTGAGAACCTGTTGGTCTATAGGGAAGGAAGGAAAAAGAGAAATCAATCTGGAAATCGACATTGTCCCAAACAATGATGAACATTATCTGAGCATTGCTAGTTGTGCAGGACAGAGAGATCTGGACCCTCAACTGCATTCCTTCAAAATGGCAGCACACATACTTGCTTCATGTTCACGTCTCAATGCTTTCACCTTATGGCCTTTCCTCTTAAAATTGAGCAGAACAAGGCGCGCTCAACTCTCAAGAAAAAGAACAGGTCTTCGGGTGCGAGTCTATAACTGTGATTCTAATGAAAGAAAAAAAACGCACTCTCCAGCTTCATCTCGTTAACTGTTTTTAATGGCACATGTCCTCAACACAAATGCGTTTCGGCTACGCCGTCATCAGTGTGTCTGGTGTAAAACAGAAAACAATGGCTTTTAAACAGAAACAGGAGGGTAACAACAGGTGTGTAAAATCTGGCTGATTACCCAATCAACTAGTCGTTTGCAGCCCAGGATGCATACGATAGGCTACATCAAATGACAAGAAAATCTTGGGGAAAAAAATAGACAAGGTGTCAACAGACCCTCATAAGTGGACACAAACATCCACTAGCAACATGTAATACAACCAAGCACACAACACCTCCCCAAAAAGTATACAAAGACAATCCCAAGAGTCGAAGATAGTGACAACAGTGCCACCGCCCTGTCGACCCATGCCAGAGCAACCCGATCAACAGCCCACATCTTCACAGAAACACAATAAGCAAATCCCATTGCCGAGACCCAATTGTACATTCCATTACCAAGACCCAGTTGTGCACAGAGTTTGCATGAACAAACTATAAAAAACAATTTAAGACGAGTTCTTCATTAAGGCCATTGGGGTGTATAGTTTGGAGTGAATGTATCCAAAAAGCCTCCCGTTGTAAGAGGTAGCGCTCCCTGTCCCCATCCCGTTTTAGATGACCTACTGTCTCAATGCCTTGAAATTTCAAGGTACAGATATCGTGTCCAACTTCATTAAAATGTCTAGCAACAGATGATTTGATGTCATGAGTACGTATATTACTTTTGTGTTCATTGATTCTTATTCTCAGTTCCCTTGTTGTTTTGCCAACATAACAGAAGCCGCATGGGCATTTCAAAAGATAGACTACAAATGACGTTCTACAGGTAATTCTCCCTTTCACGGAGTAAGTCTTTCCAGTACGTGGATGTAAGAAGGAGCTGCCTTTGATCATGGCGTTACAGTTAATGCAGCCTCTGCAGGGGAAGTTGCCTGGGTCAAGAGCTGTAAGCCAATTGGTAGGAGGAGTGAAGGAGACTGCTCTAACCAAAGTATCTCTTATGTTGTTTGATCTTTTGTGTGCAAAAAGCGGGAGGTTTTGAAAATTCTGACCAACCTGAGTGTCAGTGGACAGGACATGCCAGTGTTTTTTTTACTATGGTCTTAATGTCACCGGAAAAAGGAGAAAAGGTGGTAGATAAGACAGTTCTGTTTTCCGAGGTGGATTCTCAAAAAGTGATTCACGGTCTGTGCCGCGTACTCTGTCCAGGTAGGAGTTAAGATTTTCAGTGTCATAACCCTTTGAAAGAAACCGATCATAAATCATTTTAGCCTGACTTTCAAATTCTCCGTCCGTGCTGCAAATCCTCCCCATGCGTAAGAACTGGCTATATGGAAGGCTTTTTTTCATAGAGGGAGGGTGGTAGCTTTTTGAATGTAGGACATTATTCCTGTCTGTAGTTTTACGAAACACAGACGTCTGTAGAACCTGTCCAGTAGATCTATATATTCTGACATCGAGGAAGGATATGGAGGACATATCGAATTCTAACGAGAATTTTCGACTCTTGGGATTGTCTTTGTATACTTTTTGGGGAGGTGTTGTGTGCTTGGTTGTATTGCATGTTGCTAGTGGATGTTTGTGTCCACTTATGAGGGTCTGTTGACACCTTGTCTATTTTTTTCCCCAAGATTTTCTTGTCATTTGATGTAGCCTATCGTATGCATCCTGGGCTGCAAACGACTAGTTGATTGGGTAATCAGCCAGATTTTACACACCTGTTGTTACCCTCCTGTTTCTGTTTAAAAGCCATTAATTTCTGTTTGTTGTTTAAATTACTTTATACACTTTTTCCTACCTTATCGATGCTCAAATAATGAAAATCTTCATGTCGAAATCGGTAAACTTTCTTTCAGTCCGCCATTTTGATGGCCGCTCCGCTAACTTCGGAAAATCGATTTTTTACGGCACACTCCGACAGTGGGAACAACCGGGCAAACGCATTAAATGGTCGCTGACGGAGCGTGCATTCGGAAATCAAATGTACGCACACTTCGTATGCAAATGTACGCACATGTACGCAAATAATGATATTTCGATTCGCAAAAAGAAACGGTTTCCGCACACCTGGTTTTAGAGCAGGGCCACCAACTTCTCAAATCTACTGGCCCTGTAGGCCACCAACTTAAAAAGCTTATTGTCAAGGGCTGATACCTAATGTACAATACTGTACTTTAATATGTAATAGTTTAATCATAGATAGTTGACTCACTGATAACCAGTATGACTCTTATCATGCACCTTTTCAAGTTCAGCTGTACAATCTGTCTAGCTTTTTTCATTGTTAGGATTCACTTTTTCACAGTCACTCACGTCTACCTCCGTCCATGTCCTCTAGCTTGATCCTGTCCCTGTCCTTCAGTAAGAACTGCTTTGTCCTGAACAGAACTTCAAACAACCAGGATGTAAGACAAATGTTGAATTGATTCAGTGATCTTGGCTACTGATCAGCATCACGTGTCTTGAGTTAGCAATATTTAGCCACTCAGTTTGACTCTTTGATCTGCACATCAAATCTTTGTTGTAAAAACTGAACCAAAGCAATTGTTAAAAAAAACTGCAACAAGTAAACATGTCGCCCCCCACATATGATGCAGGCATCCCTTGGGCCAATCAGCAACAAGATGCATTTCATTACAGTGCCATCATCAGGCCAATCAGTGTAATTCGTAAGGTTAGCTCGATGTGGGCGGCAGATTTTGTGTCTGTCGGACTTTCAGTATAGTTAGGACAACAGCTCAACAGTTAGCAATGTTGACTTTAATTACAGTGCCCCCATCAGGCCAACACTGGAACACAGTATGAAGATGCATCGTCCCTCCAAAGTTCATCTGAGGAGTCACCTGAGATATCATGACATATCAGATACACAGACCGATCCATAGCTCCCCCAACGCTGATGTCATTGTGTGGGGAACAATTAGCGTTCATTGTGAAATCCTCCGTCCAGCAGTACCCAGTATTTGCTCGTCTCACTGTTTATTTGAATGATCTCACAGAATTATCTTGCCCGGTACTATTTAAAAAGTTCAGCAGTGTTAGGAGATCCACCCTGCCAATATACCATCTTCCCCATTGATTACAGGTGCTCATGAGCATTTTTTTGTGTTTGCCTTTGTTTTTGATCCTGTTATCTACTGGTTAGGTGCGGCCAACCACAAGCAGTGCTGCGGTCCCAAGGTAAGGTGATATTTGGATGCTCAGTAACATTTTGATTTGAGCATGTTGGTGAGAGTCCTGCCTCTGGGTTTGAATCACCTCCTCTGCCTTTTGGTTTGCAGGATTTGTATTTTGCTCTCACAGCTCCTGGTGCTCCTAAATATAAGCCTAGGGTGATATTGGCAGCATGACATTTTGCTTTGGGTTTTTTAAACAAAGAGCACAGGGAGCTCAATAATATAACTCCATAATTGAAACCCAGTAAGAAGCACGTTCTTCAATATCCAGGGTAAGTGACAAAGTATGAAATGCAACACAAGTTACATTTATTTAACACAAAACAAACCAAAAGGCGTAGAAGACCAACTTCAGGTCCAGATCGTTTCCATGATGTTGCCGAGCATCCGAAAATCGTCACGCCTCAAATCAGAGAGCGGGGTTTAAATAAAGATCACATCCAGATGCAACAAGGTAACCTCATCAATTATAAGTATTATGAACTCAACTCCGATGATTGATTGACATTAGTTGGTTAAAAAATGAAAACTACAATTATGGTGTATGCGCTAATTTCTTGACAGCGAGTACTTCCAGTCGAGAAAAAGCGAGAGTGGCACCCCTTACTCAAATCACAACATGTCTTATGGCTGGCTGCATTGCATTCTGGTCTACTGAGGCTGGAGTCGGTGGAGAAATTGTTACCTCTACTTCATCTATGATGGATTTCTAATTTCGAGAATAGAAAGAAACCTTTGCTCTTTGATTCAGAGGGACTAACACCTATACCTGACGTTTACCGGTGATGTTTTAGGTCGCTGAAAATTGTTGCTCCTATTAAACTAAACAAACTAGACTCAGAATTGCGAGGTGCATCACCCATAGCTGTTTTGAAGCGGTGTCCAAGTGTTTTAGGGTGGATTTTTCCTTTAATGCCAGATTCCAGAGACTGAAGTGAGAGCCAGAGCAGTCAAAGTTGGACGTTATCTACCACAAAGATATAAGACTTCCTCAGAGCGGCCAGACCCAAACAAGGTGGTGCAGCATTAGGGCTGGACGAGATAAGGAGCCGCCTCAGTGTAGAGACTGAAAGGCCCCCCTCGAAAATGAACAACTCAATCATTTTCACAGCCCTGGGCCCAAGGGGGCTGGGGGGAGGGGCTTGTGGGTTCCTGCAGAAATTACTCTTCATCTCACCTGTTTTGAGGATGTTGAGTTGCTTTGCCCCAATGAAAAATCAATATAATATCCTATAATACTCCTGTAGCACCTTATAGTGTTCCTGTGATTCTCAATAGAGTTACTAGGGACCTTATTGTGCTTCATGGTATTTTTCATCTCTTATGGTACCTCTATAAGGTTCCTATATTCATAGAGATTTTGCTGTAATATTAGTGTCCTTCTAAAATGTATTATGGGATTACTGCAGTTCATTTTCATTAAGGTGATGTTGACATACCATGAGGCCAGACAGGCCACCTATCTCGACAGTTAAACACATGAAATCCATAATAATCCTTAGTGTCGTGCCATCTATCTAGGGTTTTCATGTGGACCCAAAAAATGACAGTGAAAAAGATGTGATAATGCAGTTGTGCCACTGGGTGGCAGCCAAGAGACACCTCTGTGAGCGTGTGCTCAGACTCAGAGACAGAAATTACTTTTTGCTTATTGTAAATGGATCTACTGCAGATACCAACGGACATCTCTAGCCTCACTTTCTCCCAACAGCATAGTTAGCGCTCTGAACAAAAGAGCTTTAGAAAAGAGACTATGAGAGATTATGAAAAGTGACGTCATGTTGAAACCTCACCAGTGTTCACTGGTGGCCACCAAAGGGGAGGTCTGAGTCACGATTACAGTCCTAATGAATCTATTTTGATCAGAGGCATTAGACAGAATGAGACAGGAGGGCAGGACGAGAGAGAGAGAGAGAGAGATTAGGTCACTGGTGCAACCCCCCAGACAGGCTGGGAAAATATGGACAGAAGCTACTGAGTAACTCTTGACCCTCCATCAACAACTACCATCAAGGTACCCTTGAGCCAGGCACCTAACAGCTGCTCTGTGGCTACCAGTAGAAGAATGGCTGTACTCTGACTGTGTCTATGAATGTGAAGAAGGGCGTTGCTGGAAAAGAGCCCGGTGGTCCGTTGACTTTCCCTGGGTTAAAAAAACAAAACAAACTCCAGACAAAGGAGTTGAGTCAAGCGACAGAAAGAAGAGAGGTCTGACGGGACCAAAGGCCCAAATGTCAGCAGCCTTTTTGATTCAATCATCTTGAAAAATCAATGTTTATTTGGTATCTTTTGCATGCGGGGCGATATTGATCAAACATAACAGATCAGTAACGATTAAGGTGTTCAGAAGAATGCATATGTGAGTTTCTATGACTCTTCATGCAAGAAGCTCAGAATTCCTCAACTCTACTACTACATGCTGTATGTACAGCGCATGTGTGTGTTGTCAAGGTAAGGGTATTGATTGAGACACAATGTGCATCAGCTTTTAAAATGACCGCAAAATAAATACTTTACTTTCACAAGTTTCACAGGTTGGCAAATGGCAGCAAGAGGTAATGCTTCATACCAAAGGAAATCAAAGAGACCAGAGTTCACTGCTGTTTGGAAGAAAGTGTTTAATTTTGCTCTTGAGTTTCATTTTGTCACTTCCTGTGGGCAAAGAAGTGACCACACCCGACAACAGAATTTAAAGGTCCCATATTATGAAAAACGGTTTATTCCTGGCGCTTATACATGTTCCACAGGAAATTACTTCCCTAAGCAGCTGAGAAAATTTGAAATCTGGAAGTCAACCCGTTTTTCTGTATTTTCCTTTTTCCAAAAACAGAAAAACAGCCCGTTTCAGAAAGTAGCCCCTTTGGAGGTCATAAGGGGCAAATCCAGCCCCTCTCAGAGCATGCCCACGCCCACGTGAACAACCAATCCCATTTACATAGTAGCAAAATGCAGCTCACAGCAGTGCCACAAGCCTTTGCTTATGGTGCATTCCATTGTACTCGGAAATCGATTATTCCGAGTCGGTATTCCTAACTTCCAATTTAAATGTGTTCCAGTGCATCTGCTCGGGAAAACATAATCGCCCACAGCAAACTCATGTTTGTATGTTAAGTCTCAGAATGTTACAAGCATCTAAACTCAACATCAACTACTACAGCGTCATTAGTGAATAGAATCGGCGCCTATCACATTCGGACATCGTTTTTTCCGAGTACACTAGAATGCACCAATACTTTGCAACGAGTGAAGCTAAAACAACAACATATCTATGGCGATATATCAACTTTCCAGTTATTATTTTGTAGGCAGCAACATAGATCCCTGCACAGTCTCCCAACACGCGAAAATGCCAGGACAGAGTGGATTAATTTTATTTTTAACGGCAATGGCTACAGTTTTTTCTGTCTCAGACTGCTTGAGGAATGGCAGGATTATCATCTAAATTGAAGCTTACAGATGGAGCAATTCATAAGGTACGTTGACCCATCTGCAAAATTGGAATCTGTAAGTGTCACCATGTTTTGATTTTATTTACCAAATTAGTCTGGTTAGTATATGCGACTACTGGTTAGCTAACAAGCTAGCGGGGCTAGCCACGGGCTTGTTGGGCGTGGAAGAAGTAAGAAAACTAAGGCTGGAGTCATTAAAAGTAAAGTAAAGTAAAAGTAAAGTTATTGGTTGGAGTCAGGACTCATCGTTATTTGTTGGGACCAGTGTCTGTTTTATAAGTCTGTCGAACGTGTCAGGCTTGGTAAACTTTAGCCACCATCAGTACAACCGTGTTTGGTTGTTTGTGCTGCGCTGTTTGGATGCAAATAGATTGCATCTAATAATATATTGGCTAACTAGCTCAACAAAATTGTCGATCCTAGCTTGTCTGCAAGTTGTATTCAATAAGCTTATGGACATGAGCCATAAACAGACAGCAGAGAGTGTCGCTCACACACCCACATACACAAAACACGAGGCACGAAAGTACAATATTACACAGAATTGTTATCATTGAGAAACTAAGTGGAACCACTCAGCTGCCTCTTCCCATTCTGGGTCAGACTCCAGTTTAAGCATGTCTCAATTAGGGGGGGTGGGACATCATGATTTAGGCTGATAAGACGGGTGTATCTCGACAGAACAACCTTGCTTTACGTTTATCTTCTTTGACCTTGACCAATCGTCCAAGGCTTTCTTCGGAGAGCAAAGAAAACGCCAACTATCCTACGGATCACATTAACTCCTGACTCTTTTTCTCACGTTACAATTTGCCTGTCATTTAAACGCAGTGTTTATGAGTTGTGGTATTCCTTCAAAGTTCTTCACGTCCTTCTTTGACCCCGGTCTTCCTCTTCAACTCGATCTAAAGTCCTTTTGTCTTGAAAACAAAGAACAAAGGAAAAAAACAGAGATATCCTTCCTACCTCTGTCCTCTGATTCCTCTTGTAGCACTTCTCTGTCATGCAGGGATGCTTTGTTCCATCTGTTTTTAGCTCTAGATAGAGACGGTCTGGCCCTGATCCTCGCACTTGGCTGCTTGTAATGTTTTGAATTGAACCTTTTCTTCTGTTGCACTTGTAATCACTCTAGTCATCATCTGCAACATGTACACAGATTGATATAACACAACAGTGATCCATTCTCTAGCCATTTCATGAAAGCTTTACAGCTTTACACATTCATTTTGGAATACATAGAAGAAGAACTTTGCAGTTAGCATGAGCAGCGATAGCCACCATGGCTGAACAGACGAAGAAGAGAGCGCCACCTACAGAAACTCCATCAACAGAAAATCCAAGCAGAAAGACGTCACAGTGCTGGAGACACCAAAGATGGTGACTAAATTAAAAAAACACGAATCTCCTGGATTACCACTGTAAAGGTCAGAACGGCTGCTTGACTTCCACTTTTTTTGAATGCTATCATTGCTATGGCAATGCCACCGGTTGTGTTGTGGAGGGCATCCAACAGTGTTGCAGCAACTACCCTGGCATCAGCCTGGTAAACTAAGTGCAGACGTCACGGGTGACCTTTCCCACATCAACTCCCGTCTACCTGGAAGTAACAGGAACCCGAGCGAAGAGACGGTCTTTGCCCTTTGAGGGGATTAGTTAAAGGATGTAAAAGGCCTTATGGAGGTACTCACATGCTACTGTCGTGCCATGTGGTTCATACGTTGGTGTCCTGCAGGCATATTAGAGGGGCGTGGACGTGTTTTAACGATTTCGATTCAAGTGGTAATCGGCCAGATCCTTGTGGGGTCTGTCTTTGGTTGGTGTTTTTGAGCTGCAGTACCCAGAGATCAAGGTGGCGTCTTTCTTCTTGGTTTTTTGTTGATAAAGTTTGAGTTTCTGTAGGTGGCGCTCTTTTCTTTTCAAACTGGAAACATAAAACGCATCACTTCCTGCCTCCAGAGGACTTTTCCCAGGAGAGACCTACCTGTGTGCTGAGAACAGCAGATAGAAAAGCTTTCTTGAACTGGTAGATAGAGAGCAGCAAAATGGACATTTATTTACTTGAGAGTGTCATGTATTATTACTTTCAGATCTCTCTGTGGTCCTGCGGTCTTGGTAACTTTAACATTTATTTCATAAAAATCCCTCCGACCCCAGAGGGAAACAACGGGAAGGAACAGTGCATTTGCGACTGGAGCAAACACAGCTCACCCAACAGGATTTTCTCCAAATCCTTCAAATGAATTTCTTTCCCCCACGGAGGAAGATGCTGCTGCCTTTCCAGCCCAGCATCCCCGTGCAAACTCATGCGTCAGCTGTTTGTACTCTGCCGATACGTTCCGACCATGAAAGATTTAAGAGCACAATGGAGTTTGCTTCCTGTAACACTCGTTGCTGTGAGGAGGACCGACTGTTTTGATGTTCTGAGTGACAAATGCATCTTGGCTTCTCATTCAGCTTCACACAATTACACTCCTTGTTGAGATGAGGATATTTTACTGAATAGTCAAAGTACTCAAATATTACACGAGGGTGAGTTATTAATACAGACAGGGCTCTCCCGCTCTCTTCTCTATTCCCAATAATACAAACCATATAAACAAACCAGAGACATGAGCAGACAATAATTGATTAATGTATGATAATAGTGATATAATATCTTAACAGCATGCACCCCAGTGTCTAGCAACGACAGACTGTCAGATTCCTTTACTGTTTGTGTCGCTGCATTGATGTTCATCTAATGCAATTTACTTTAAGGATTGGATTCCATCTTATTCTTCGGTTTTTGTACAGTGATAAGTATTTTCAAGCAAGTGTCTAATTTCCCCAGTTAAAAATACATTGTAGTCTGAAATCTTGATTATGGCTTTTTCCCCCTCTGCAATCACACCTACAGTCTGTCACATGGAATTCCTCTTAGCCGGCGGGTCCAAACGATATTGTCAGTGCAGTCAGTTTTGCTTAAGATTGCAGCCGGCGCTACTGGAGGTGCCATGCAGTGATAATGTATATATACAGTACTGTGCAAAAGTCTTAGGCACGTATAAAACAAATCTATACAGCGAAGATGCTGTGATGCCGCCCCATCAGATCTGGATTTTCCACCAAAATGAACTTTCATATATTGTGTATACTCTGTTTGCCCAAACTCGGCATCTATTGCAGCCCAACCGTCCTGGTAGGGGGATCCCTCTCTGAGTAGCCCCTCCCAAGGTTTCTCCCAATTTTCCAATAAGGTTTTTGTGGGAGTTTTTCCTTGTCCTCTGTGAGGGTCTAAGGCTGGGGGATGTCGTGTACTAATCATTTATTATTTTCACATGTTGGGCACTGTGAAGCCCTTAGAGACTGTAACAGTGATTAAGGGCTATACAAATAAATGTGATTTGATTTGATTTGATTTGATTTCAGAAATAATTAAATTAAAAGTTCCTAAATATCAAAATTTGACTATAAAGAGCAGCAATGTAAAGAAAAAACAAAGAATAAATAAAAAATCTAGGGCCAAATTCATATTAACAAATCTAGGGTGCCTAGGACTTTTGCACAGTACTGTATATATATACAGTATATAGTGGTCTAATTCGAATTGCCCCGAGTGCTGCTTGTGAGAATGAAATGCAGCGCTATCAGTGACTCAACACTGATGTTTATTTTCTATTACTTTTTTGTTGTACCTGATGGCTATCAATTCTGTTATGGAGTATAATATTGCAGTTGTTTAGATCGGCATGGGCTGTGCATGTCCCTCTATTTTACTCAGCCATGTTGAATTGAGCTTATATAAATTGAGTGAATGCAATTGATTTTGGACAGCTGGTTTTCAGCAAAGGGTGAAAAGAGGAAGAGACAGAGCAGCACCTCAGCACAGGGAAGCGAAAGGGGGGAAAAGAAATGTGTGTGAGAGCGATAGAGACAGGCTGAGATTGTGTTGCTATAGAGGAAACTGCCCTTGTGTAGTTTAGTTCAGCTCTTATCACCGCTGGCAGCATTTTGGTCCCATTTAAACAGATAGAGAGAAATGGTAAACACAGCCACGTTGTCAAAAGATTTATTGCAAATTTAACAATACATTTACCGGCATTACATTTGCCAAGAAAATAATGTCAATTTGAAGTACCTACTTGTGATTTTATGCTTGTTTGTTTTTGTTTTTTTCAGCAATGGTAAATTATTGTAGATATGACCACAGTGCATCATTCAGTTCAAATCTTTAGTGCCTCGTAAAGGACATTTTCTAGCCCGGGTTTAAAAACACATTGCAAATCACCACATCATAAACCACACAAGCAAACAACAAGAAAGAGTCATTTAAGGGAGTCAAAGCAGTGGAATAAACAAACTAATTTGTGAAAAATAAAAACAAGGCCTCATTACCTGCACAAATTAAGCCGGCTGTAGTGGGGATACATAATTCCCTGGTTCTGTTAATGCTGAGTTTGGGCACTCTGGATTTGATGCCCCCTGATGCACAACACTTCAAATGGCTTTTTAAGGAGGTTGACAGGACAGGAGTGAAAGGCTTTACTCAACACGTGCCTCTCCAACATTTTCATTTAGCGATACCTGCTCAGACCATTAACCTGACTGGGTATTTTTTTTTTGCCAAACTCCCCAGAGCCAAGCCAAACTAATCTACAATGCAAAAAATGTCCAAAACACATTGTCTAAAAGCAAGGCCATCTTTTCATCACGCACATTAAAAGAGATTGTTTCCTGTAGGGAACATAAGCGCTGCTGCACAAATACAAATGGTGTCTGAATTCTTCTAGTAATAGTTTAGCAATCAGCAGCAGTTCCCGGTATTTATAGCCATCCACCAACTTCATTTCCCTGCCTTCGATTAAGGTGGGCGGTTATCTTCTACAAAGCATTGCCACGTCCTTCGCTTTTTAAAAATAATGTTCAAGTCAAACAAGCATTTATGACACTGTGACACACAAAGCCATCAACAACATGGCCACATTCATTTCCCCTCTTCGTGCAAAAGACTAAGGCGGATCCCTGAAGTCCAGAAAACAGGTTTATGGATCATCAGTTCTTTACACTAAAACATTTTTTTCAACAAACACAGATGCACAGAAAAACTTCCTTTGTCATTTGTTTGTCTTATTGTCTTCCTACATGTTAGCATAGTTGTTGTTTTTTCACCTCATCTAGTTCTTCTCTCTTCTATTGTTAAGTGCCTTGGGTACCTTGGAAGGCACTCTTAAAAATGAAAGTTATCATTATTATTATTATTTTTATGATTACACTGCTGTATTTTCATACTGGTCGGCCTTGTTGCCAGCAGAACTTTACTACATCTGGACTCTGGGAATGATAACATAGCGCTTTTCTGGAGCCATTTCCTTCATTGTCATGTAGCTGATTCAGTTTCTAACACCGTGTAGGCAAACAGTAAAACCTGTTAGATGATTGTTATTTCAACGCTGCTAGTCCCTGGGCACCTCTAACATCTCTCTCAAACTGTTCCACAAGCTGTCTTTATAATTAAGAATAAAAACGCAATGAGTAGGAGTGTTTCAGCAACGTTATGAGGTATAAACCACGGCTTACATTTTACTCCAGGGCTGTGACCAAACACACACACTACAGGCGATTAGAAATCAATTTTGTGTGTTTGAGCGATTAAAAGTAAACAAAGGATATCCATTATTGAAAGCAGTTACACAGGGGTGTGAGGGTCGGGCTTGAAGAAGAGATCAGCAATAGACTTTTTAATTGTAACAAGGTATTTTAGCTGATGGTTTGTCTGTATTGGAAGATGATGGCAATTTATTGGAGATAGTGATCAATTGCACACAAACCAACACTTTTGAATTTGCTTTACCATATTTTATAATTGCTGCATATAACCGTATCTTTCCTAAACTGGAATTCAAATATTTTGGCTCATCAAGAGGGTTTTTTATCCTAACAGATGTTTTCAGTCTTTAACCTGCTACAAAGATTTGACGATATATATTATAGTTTCCTGAATACACTGGTTGGTTGTATTTGTATATATAAATATATATATATATATACAAATACAAAAAGTGGTTCAATTTACAGCCATTTTCTGTTCTAAAGACCCGGTGTCAGGTAGGTCTTTCCTCGGGGAAAAAAATCCTCTGCATCCTCCGTGATGCGTCTTACATTTCCAGCAGCAGCAAAATCGGTTAGTTTGGAAAAATAGATGAAAACAACATTTAAAAAAAAAAAGAAAGAGAGAATCTCTCGGATTATTACTTTAACAATATTTGCTGGATATAATGTCAAAATGCATGCACATCACCCATCATTAGCTATTTACCCAGCATTTGCCATCATGCTCAGCAATTCTAATCAAAATTTCACCACTTCATTCATATCACCGCTATAGAGTGATCAATGATTTGTCTGACTGCATTGATCTCCAATAGAATCCATCAGGGCAACTGCAACAGTCAAGAAACATTTTTAAGACAAGATGCTAAATTGTTGGGAATTATTGTAAATGAACTACAAAAAACATTTCCATTTATCTCACACAAGCTGGAGGTAATTGGAGCAGTTGGTCGAGTCCCTCAGAGGAGCGCCATTTGGGCTTTATCATTTTAGGAGAAAAAAAACGCAAGTGATTTCGTATCTGATCACTACATCTGCTAGGGGACTTGTTTACTGTGGGAAAATATGTTGCACAAACACATCTCTTACCACCTCAAGCGTAAAACCCCAGTCATTATCAGGCTTTGCTTTCTGACAAGGACACTGTTTGAGTTCAACCCCGTCACAGACAACATGCAGCCTGTCTGATTGTATTAGAAAAGATTCAGGAGGTAATTTGCAGTAGTGTTCTGCTATTCATACGGCATGTGCTTGTTTAAAGTGCCTACGTGTGCCTACGAATATGTACCTCAATGTATCAAGTTAATTTTTATAGTTTAATGGCTGTAGAAAAATAAGACCAACAAATACACAGACACAAGTACAGATGCTATACAGTCTTACTAGCTAGCTGGGTGAGCAGCATCAACTGTGGCTGTGGTTTAGTTGGAATAGTCAGGATGACCACATCATTCACCCGGTGTGTTGTGAGAAGAATAGATCCACTATATTGCTACATTACAGTAGGTTAGCTGTCTTTCAGTATGTAATAAATTGAACACCTGCTTTGCTAGCCCCTATCTAGTTGTAGCTAAAATATTTGCTGGCAAAAAAAATATTTTTCTTCAGATTACATGAGCACACATTAGCAAGACTGTAACACCGGGCGACAGAGCATCACTCAATATGAGGAGAGAGAGAGTGTTTGGTGTTAGGGGTTAAGTGTCCGGCTGATCGGCTGACTGAACTGAATTCGGCTCCGAGCAAGCGGAAGCAAGTGGTGAGTCACCTTTGGGACAGTGATGATGTGAGCATGAGACTCAGGGTCGTCGGTTCGAGCCCCACATAGTGTTGGCTATCACCTTTGTAAGTCGCTTTGGATAACAGCGTCTGCTAAATGACTGTAATGTGATGATGAAAACACAACCAAGGGACACGAGGGGTCCCAAACAGAGCAGGGAATTATGAAAGACTTTTATATTGCACTAAATTTAGCAAGCATCAAATAGGTTGAAGTATTTCAGCATGGCGTGGATTTATTCCCTCTAAACATCACTAATACCTTCTGTAAACAAAGATTTAACTTTCAATGGAGGAGATGGGCATTCGTTTTAACTCAACAGGGTTTTATTAAAGCTTTAGTATGGTTAAGAGAACACCGTAAACATTGTCTAAAACATTGTTTATATTGACCCAGTACAACTACAAGTAAGTATGTTCACTGGCATTTTGTGCTAATCTCTTGAATTTAAAAGAGTATCCACTATTACTCACCATCACTGAGAAGATTATAGACTTGAAACCAACATTACCACACAATAACAAAGTGCATCTGAAGGGTGAGATGAACACCCAGCCTACTCACAACACGTTCCCTTACATGGAAAGAAATCCATTACCTTGAGTGCATCTGTTAGTTTCATACACTGTGTATGAACTGTTGATAACCCAGTTTCTTCCCTTTACATAAAAACTAGTGCTGTCAGTTTTTAATCAAGTTAATGACAGGAAGGCGTTGATTAATCACGATTAATCACCATTTTAAGATATATGAGGATTTAATAGGATTCACATTTAGTAGCACTGATGAAATGAAAAAATATATTTGTGGTGTTTGAGGTAATAAAGAACTATTTCATTAAATGAGGATTCAATCAAGATGTACATTTGTATTGTTAGTTATCAGTAGCTAACCATCTCAGCTTTGTTTGAGTTGTGGAGGGTGTGAAAATAAACAATCGTTTTAAAGAGACGGAGTGAACAAGCCTTTTAAATGTTTTAAATGTTGTATCAGTGTGAACTTCACATGTGTGTCCTGACACCAGTCGGCTAACATCAGTCCATCAAGCCTACTTTTCATTTAACCAGTAGCTCAGGCAGACTAGCTTATTGACTGATGACAGAGCTGATCTCTTCTGCAGGTGTGGACCAGTATCAGTGGTAGTGGACAGTCCTCTATGCTGCCGGGTTTTATCATCATCAGACTCTCACACCGATCCCATCAGGAGGGATCGGCTCATCTTCTTCTTTGGTGGCTCTGGTTTCCTTGAATCTGGACTCCAGTGCTGTTGCTATCTACAACCTTGAGATGTTTGTGTTGTCCTTCCTCTTGGCCATGTCCACCGTAAATGCAGCTTTGAAGCGTGCCGCATAGTCTGGGTCAACATCAGAGACCTCCATCCTGGGAGAGAGGTGACAAAGTGCAGCCAGCGCCACAGAGCAGGACTCATATTTCTCACAGTCACATACCTACATTGAAGATAAACAGAAAATGAAATATCATATAACACCAAGTTAGGGGGCAGTTTTTAACAGACAATAACAATAACAGATGCTTTGTTTGTTTGCGTGCCAAAAAATAAAATAGGAGAGGAGGGGGAAATGATCTTACCTGCATGGTTCCAGCGGTGTGTCTAGTCTCGCCAGTCTGTCGTACTCAGCTGAAGTTAGCATGACTATGTTGTGCTTCTGCTGCGCCAGTGTTGCCTTGAGTGGACCTTTGTTTCGTTGGACCCGCTCGATCATCTCTTAGATTTTTACTTTTGATCTTGAGATTTTCGTTAAATGAAAGTGTGTTAAAAATAAAACGGAGAGACACAGCGGAGAGATTGTGTTTAATCCCCCACTCGTTTGGGACATCAAGACATCCCTGGGTTGTAACCAAGTCAGGTTTCCGAACTAAGTTTCCGACGAACACTGCTTGGTCCTGTCTCAACGCTAGCATCGCTGGCAAAAATATGCTTTGACCGTAGATGGTACTTAAAACTTGTTGTGGAAAGACAATTCATCTTTGCAATATGTACAACTTTGGTTTTATCCACACCTTTTCTAACTTTTTCTAATTGTTTACAGTGTTTGCTTGTCACGTTGCGCACGCATGAGTTGCATGTTGAATTCTTGGAGTAGGTTGAGGTCAAAGGGGAAATTAATATGCTTTAATTTATTTTTAACGCTTTATGGTTTTCAAATGAATTGCAAGCGTTAACGCGTTAAAGTTGACAGCCCTAATAAAAACACGTCAACAGACATACACAATCTGCCCGGCTACAGTTTAACACAGATAACGAGTCTCTGCAGTAATCTTTAATCTGGTGGCAGGCTATTGAGTAGGCAGACTTGTACTGTTGTAAACATCCAATTTGACAGTGTGATCCTCCAAATCACACCCATCACAATGTCTTTGGTGTCTGGGAAGGCTCTCTGGAGAATCTGTTGGAAACGAGCTCAGGGCCAAATACTGCAGCAGAGAGCTGGAAGAGTAGACGAAGCGTGATCCATACTTCCCTGTGTTCTTTAGCAAAAACATCAATGAAAAGTATCTGATCATGCAAAGAAGTAAAACATTTCTTTAAATAGTGAAGAGTGAACATGACATACTTTGGAGGATAGTACAATGAGACATAAAATCTTGATTGAAAAATTGTGTTTGTTGTCCTTAAAAATCCTGATTCATAGTTTCCAAGTATTTTCATGTGAATTACGATGTATTGAATTGGAAAGGTGGAATGAAAACATCACATGTTGAAAACAAATCTCAATATAGTAAACATGTTTTTCTAGGCTCTTGTTGATGAAGAAATTGTGCAGTAAATAGCAATGGAAACACATTTGTTGCCTAAAGACGTGGCTTGGCACGGCAGCCTGGACTGATGGAGGATTTGGACAAATGTTGCAGCCAAAGTCTGACTGTAAAATATCTGTCCACCACGACCGCCCTGGTGTGGCTCTCTGCCTTCCATGTATGTTTCCATTGCGGTTGCATGTTCATTAGTAGATGCCTTAGACTATTGGTAAATACATTTCGTTGCTTTTGTCTTCAGATGAAAGCATGAAATACGACCACCATTAGCTGACACCAACAACAACACTGCTACAAGTAAAACCTCAACAGATCAGAGTTCCTCGGTAGCAGATTCATTCCAATGGGTTACATACATTCAATAAAATATTGTATTCAATCAGGATTGTTTCTTACAGTCACAAAATCATTTTTAATTGACTTTTATTTATAGCAACTTTGGCAGCCAATTTTGTTCAGGAAAACACAGTGAAGGTGTTGTAGGTGCTTTGATACGACATTTAAGCGGAGCAGCCAAAATACAAGCGTGTCGGTACATACATGCTGCATGAAAGAGATCTGAAGGTGGTCTGAGGGACGTGTTTGTTTGTGTGTGTGCGTGGGTGCTCGTTTCAGGGCTCCCAGTCGGGCGTTGACGTACCGGCTGGGTAGAGTTTGCCCTCGTGGCAGCAGGCTGCCAAATGCCTGCTCTGAATCAGCAACGAAAACCGTCCAACACCGAAAACAGAAAGCCACATGGCGGAGGACAAACAGTCTGACTGGAAAACACTCTGCCAGTCAGCGGCCAAATGGATTCAAAGAAACAGGCCACATACCTTTCCTTATCTCTTGAATTGTTCAAATGCATTTTTTTGTCCAACAAGCTCATAAGACATTCATGTAGACATTTATGATCGATGTAGCTGTATTACTACGCTGTATTATAAGATGGAGATGAGGCATGAAGTGGTAAATGGGTTCGAGGCTATAAAACGGCATTACTTACGGTAATCTAGCCTTTATTAAAGCTACAATGTGCAACGTTAACATTAACATTTTTTAAATGAAACAAATATAAATAGGACCTATACAGTCATGCTTGAAAGTTTGTGAACCCATTGTGCAATAATACCATGCAATCCTTATTTAATCTAAATTACCTAACTGAAATAAAGGATCTATATTCACCAATTCCATGTGCTTTTTAGAGGAAATGTGCAGGTAGTGAAATGGAAATAGTTTCAAGGGAAAAATAGGTGATCCTCCTCTTGCATTAGTTAAATAGTAGGTGGGTAAATAACCAATCAAAGGTCAGATCTTTGGGGGGGGGAGTTTGTGTGGCACTCCATGCAGGTTACCATGCAGGTGATAGAAATACACTATGCTGTGATCTAAGGAGACCTCAGAGCAGCTCAGGAAGAGAGCAGCGAGTGAGCATCAGTCTGGGGAAAGTTAGAAAGTCACGTCAAAAAGATTTGTATCCAAATGACAGCACTAGTTTTTATTTAAGGGAGGAAACTGTATATCAACAGTTCATAGCATACACAGTGTATAAAACTAACAGATGCACTGGGGTAATGGATTTCTTTCCATGTAAGGGAACGTGTTGTGAGTAGGCTGGGTGTTCATCTCACCCTTCACATGCACTTTGTTATTGTGTGGTAATGTTGGTCAGTCCACTGTGAGACAAATAATATACAAATGGAGAGAATTTAACATCGACTCTACTTAGAAGTGAACGACCTTCTACAATATCACCAACTGCATCTGATGTCATTGTTCGATGTTGTGCGTTCGTCAACAGTGAGAAGAACACTGAAGACAAATGGCATTGATGCAAGAGTAGCCTGTCTGAAAAGAACAAAGCTGTCCGTCTTCAGTTTGCCAGAAACCATCTGGACAAGGCTGAAGGTTTCTGGAAGTTTGTTCTCTGGACAGATTATCAAAAATGGTGACAACCCAAAACTGCCAAAAAATAACTTTCAAGCACGGTGGTCGGAGAGTTATGGTCGGGCTGTTTGTCTTCCTCTGGATGACTCAACATCATTAAGGGAACCATGATTTCTGAGGGAGCCAGAGAATGAATGAACAGAGCGTCAGGCCATCAGTCAGAGCTGAAGCTGGGCAATGATCCTTAGCATTCAAGAACATCTACCACAGAATGACTCAGGAAGAAGAAGTTTAGTGTTGTGGACTGGTCAAGTCAAAGTCCTGACCTACATCCAACTGAGATGCTGTCAGGACCTGAAGCAGCTGTTCATGTGAGACCTCAAACCTCACTGAGCTGGTCGAGTTCTGTGAGGAAGAGTGGGAGAAAATGATGAAGAGACTGATCAGTGGCTATAGGAGACGTTTATTTAGTTTTGAACACATGGATATTTGAGGTTTTGTTAAATAAATCAGTTTTATTAAATAAATGGGCAGCGACTCTGAACTCCCCACTGATGTCAGGACAGCAGAGTCGCTGCCCATCTTTCACCGCAGGCTGAAAACCCACCTCTTCAAGAAACACTACCCTGACCCTTCCTCTTCAGGAAACACTACCCTGACCCTTCCTCTTCCAGAAACACTACCCTGACCCTTCCTCTTCAAGAAACACTACCCTGACCCTTCCTCTTCCAGAAACACTACCCTGACCCTTCCTCTTCAGGAAACACTACCCTGACCCTTCCTCTTCAAGAACCACTACCCTGACCCTTCCTCTTCAGGAACCACTACCCTGACCCTTCCTCTTCAAGAACCACTACCCTGACCCTTCCTCTTCTAGAAACACTACCCTGACCCTTCCTCTTCAAGAACCACTACCCTGACCCTTCCTCTTCAAGAAACACTACCCTGACCCTTCCTCTTCAAGAAACACTACCCTGACCCTTCCTCTTCAGGAAACACTACCCTGACCCTTCCTCTTCAAGAACCACTACCCTGACCCTTCCTCTTCAAGAACCACTACCCTGACCCTTCCTCTTCAAGAACCACTACCCTGACCCTTCCTCTTCCCTCTTTGGCGCGTATACCATTTGCCGTGGGTGTGTCGTGTGGGCGTGGCCAGTGGTCAACTGAGTTGAGGCTAGCAGCCACAGTGCAGGGAAGTCATAACAACAACAACAACAACAACAACGAAGGAAAACAGTAAGGAAAGAAAGATCAGCGAAGCTCAATGTTCAGAAACACAGTGAACATCCGTGTTGTTGTTTTTTATGTCATATTGGTTACGTTTGCCGTCTGCATTTCAGCGCCCGTGGTGCCTTAACTCGTCCTGATAAGTAGACAGCTCATCAAGATGAGTGACAGGTGTTGGGGCGGGAAAAACTTGACCAACTGAGGGGGAGGAGGACGGGACTAAGTTCTCCACACACACACACACACACATACACACACACACATCTACAAGTGTCCCTGTAAACCCCTTAAGCAGGATATTGTTTGTTTGTCTGAGCTGATATGATGAGCCTGAGTGTGAGCCTGCATGTGTCTGTGGGACGATGAGTGATGATGACGACGATGACGACGACGATGATGATAGTAATGATCAGCCTGCTGGGGAATTGAAGGCACAGTGGTTGCTGTATTTGGCGACCAAAATGTGATATTTGGCAGTGTGTGTGTGTGTGTGAGGAATACTCTTTGGACCCCTGTGTTTTGCCTGCTACTACAGCCGTGTGAGTGTGCGGAAGGCTTGTGTACATGAGTTATCAAGCAAGTGTGACATCTTAAATTAGACAGCGTTCCTGGCCGCAAAACCACTCAGCCCTGCCAAACACAATGCAGACAGCACCATTCATGTGTAGCACGCTATGATGAGGACAAGACACACACACACACACACACACACACAGACACAGACGTGGTGACTCATACATCTTAATTAGAAGCTAACCAGCAGCATGTTAGCATTAGCGAGGAACGGCGAGCCTGTCACTGCATGTCACCTAGAAGGAGCACACACCTATGTACGTGCACACACATAGACGGACACGGACACACATGCACATGCACACACACGCACGCAACACTCACGCACACACAGACGTACACATACATGAAGGAAATCCAAGCCCGAAAGCCCAATTAACTCACACTCAATGTGTGTGTGTGTGTGTGTGTGTGTGTGTGACATGGTTGCATACTGCTAGAGCCAACACACACACACAATAAACCAGCCAATATGAACTTTTGGGAAAAGATAGACGGGGGTAAGGAAAAATTGTGTGTGTGTGTGTGTGTGTGTGTGTGTGTGTGTGTGTGTGTGTGTGTGTGTGTGTGTGAGAGAGAGAGTGACCTCATCACTGTAAAGCCGGCACACCTAACTCGATCTGAAAACCCTGAAGATCCTGCTGGTTGGTTTAATGTGGTCACTGGTCAGTGGCATTTGTCGAAGTTC